>JZSA01002593.1:0-33793 GCA_000956155.1 Cotesia vestalis | reverse complement strand
GAACCGCGAATATGTGTGTAAAAGTGTTCTTATGTATTGTTTATATTGTTTAAATTTTGACTATATTGTTTATAATATTGTTTAACATGATTCAGGTCAATAAATAGATTTTCTTTCTTTAATTTATTAATTAAAATGAAGTGTTTCGTTGTTATATATATTTGTTTTATATATTTTTCGATATAAATCCCCGTTTATAACCCTGGACTCCGGCGAGCAAATTTCGAGTCGGAGATTTAATGAAAAAAATTTGGAAATGTTGGAAATAAAACCCGTTACACAGCTAAATAAAAAAAAATCTCAAAGATTGAAGACACTGTGTGAGAGTCATTTTTCACTTGTACATAACGTACTGTGTGTAAAAGTGTACCACGTGTAAGAGATAGCACACACATAAATAGGTCAATAATTAATCAAAGGATCGTTAAATTTTAAAATAAAAAAAAAATTTTTTTTTCATTTTGTTATTAAAATATGGAGGTCAATAACTGGGTCCAATCTTTCACGCCTGTTGTAGTTGCTGATCCGAAGATTCTAATTTATTATAAATGAAGATATTTGTGTGTTGCTATATCGATAAAAAATAAAAATTGATCGTATTATCAAACATTATTTTTTCTTCAATTGAATTTTTTATAACTATTTCAATTTAACATTAGCTATTACCCGTAAAAAGTCAGAATCTGGATCCTTTATCTAATTAGAAAATATGAAATATACATATAATTAATAGTAGCAACCTTGCAGTCACTATGTGACTGCCGTGACTTGTGAACTACAAATGAATAAAATTTTGGTTTACCAAATTGTGAATTTTATTAAATTGCACTGTACTTTCTTAACTATTGAGGCTTTTAAAGATATAAGCTCATTCCGATGTGACACTTATCAAAAGCTTTCATTTGAGTACCCACATGCATTTTTGATATATTTTTCGCATATACATATATATAATACATATAAATATATGAAAAACTGATGTGGGTACTTAAATGAAAGGTCTTGATGAGTGTAACATCGGGACGAGCTTATACTTTTAAAAATGTCAATAGTTCACAAGATGTATCTAGGGGTAGAGCATTTTTGAATGCAGCCTAAATAATTATCATCATAAATTGACTATTGGTAGGAATGATTTGAAACCATGAAAAGGCACAACTCCAGGTTAAGACTTTTCCAACGATTCCAAATTTAACCATAAAAACCCATTTTATCATATAAATACACTAGCCACAAAATTTTGCTTATTCTCTTAATAATGTAGATTACAATAAATTTATACTAAATTAATTCAATTATTGTATACAGTAAAAAATTTTGCGTCGATGCGTCAAAAAATTTTGTGTTAAGTAATATGTGTTGTAAACGAAACTTATTTATATAGATATAGATATACAAACGATTAGTCGATTTTAGTTTATTGCTAATTATAATTAAACTACATTGAATTAAACCGTGATTTTCGAAAGGACTTAATTTTAGATAATACTAAAGCGTATAAAGAAAAATGGACTTGATCAGTTAAGTTTTTCGGCAGTTATTGTGATCACGCCGGTTTCCATACATACATTTGACAGCTGGACGTCCAAGGAAAAATTTTTTTAAACATTTTTTTTATTTATTTATGAAGCAAAATGTCTTTTAAAAATGTCATAAGTATTTAAACTAGTGTTTTTCCATTACATTTATAGGTAAATATTGTTCCACAAGTTCGATAGAAAATAAATAGTGACAATTTTAGTTCAAGAAAACGTTTGATTTTTGTAAAGCGAGTGTAGAGCACAACCTTATTCGCTTTGCTTATGAGGTGTGCAAAACTTTAATGATTAGGAATCACACTAATAAATTTTCACCTCTCTGCCTTATAATATATAACATTTCGCCTCGCTGGAGTCAGTATAACTGCTTGATACAGTCAAAATTTATCAGCGTCTACGTGTATTTTACTATTAAATTTTTCCTATGAAGATAATAATACTCAAATATCTGTATAGTCGTGTAGATGTTTATAAAATTGTTAAATTCAAGTATAAAGAGCATTTGCATTTGTCGTCTGATACTTTCTTTTCCAATATTTTTCTCGTCATTGTCTTATCCAATACTTGTGGAGATTTTTCTCACACAAACGCTTTGTTTGCTTCTTTCATTCGTGATATGAAACATAATATATATAAAGGTATACAATGATCAATATTTGCGTCATGTTTTATCAATTAATATTTATCGAACACTGAAGTCTGTTGCATCAATATTATTTTTTAATTTCTGCAAGTAGCACTTTTTTGAGTAAATTTTTCTATAATAATAAAAAGTAATTTATTAAGAAAATTTTAAATTACCTGTATGTCAGTTAATTTCAGTAACATTAAAGTAATTAGTTTGTTATAATGAAATGTGTACACAGAGAGAAAAATAATATCAGAATTACTATATCTAACGCATCCTCAAATAACGTTTTGTCAGAATAACGATTCAGTTATTTTATTTAAGAATTTATTTATTTAGCAACCACATACAAGAGAGACGCATAAGTTGTTATTAAGTTTCATCAAAAATAATTTGCAAATTTCAAATTATTCAATTAATTATACACCTGAATTTTAACTGAATAAAGGTTAACTTGATGTTACCGGTTAATTATTCTGTAACTTCAATATAATTTAATTGTTCATCCAATATTTGTAAAATAGTAATGTCAACGAAACAATTTAACGTGCAAAATAATTCAACGCTAAATTGGCTATCCCGAGTATGACTGATAAAAATCAGTACAGGGTGTAAAGTAAAGTACCCAGTACTTGAATACTCATAACAATGGGACCAGTACTTGAACAGATTTTTTGAATTGTTGTAATACAAAACCCGTATATTTATTATGAGTAGTATGCACATGTTATACCCATGTAAAAAAAATTTGGAAAACGGCTGACCCTAAAGGTCATCCCTGCAACTTCCCGCGAATTTCATACTTAATCACTCAAAATTGCAAATATTCATTTTTTGAGCTCTTCGAGCCCAAAAATAGAATTTTCGCATCATTTTGAGCTCTTTGAGCTCAAAAAAATAACTGTTCTATGCTTATAAGCGCTCCGAGCTCAAAAGTTTGATGAAAGTTTATTGAAACACTATTTTTTGAAATTTCAAACTGCAATAACTTTTGAATGGATGAACCGATTTTTACGAGATTGGCGGCATTCAATGAAGTATTTTAAGCATTATGAAGAATTTTTAAGTATAAATTGATCGAACAAGAAATTTCTGAGTAATTCCGAAAAAATACTTTTTTCGGTTTTCTTTCGTTCACGATATCTATAAAACGAATCAACCAATTTTGACCGGATTAGCGGCGATCGACGTGGTTTTACAAGGTCAAAAGCCGATTAGTTTTTGAAATCGATCGATACAGCCGTTTAAAAGTTATTCCAAAAAAACTGCATCTAAAAACGAAATTTTTCGTAGTTTTTTGAGGTTTCTTTGAGTTTTCTCCAAATCTTCCCGTCCGAATCGGTTCAAATTTTCAGGAAATCTAAGTTTGATGATGCTCTTTGGAACGCCACTAGTTTCGTTCGATTCGGTCAAGCCGTTCCAAAGTTATAAGCGGGTCACATACTTACACACACACACACACACACACACACACACACACACACACACACACACACACACACACACACACACATACAGACGGAGTGACAACATCGCGGGAGTAGTCAGGGAAGCTTCGTAGGACCTCAAAACGTCGAGATCTGATGAAAACTCGATTTTTTCAAAACGGGGTAAAACCTATAACTTCTCGATTTTTGAAAATCTTCGATTTTCTTAGCGGGAAGTTAAAAAATTTTGATTCAAAATGAATTTAAGATTGAAATTCATATTTTGACACGAATGTGAATTAATTTTGAGATCAATCCAAATTTGAAATTGATTTGTAAATAGAAATTAGCACGCCTGTAGGAATTTCGATCCTGCTTTAGAATTTTAATAAAGACTTAAGAATATTTTATAGATAAAATTTATCCTAAATATTTTCGTCTTCATTAATATTCTAATGCAGGATCGAAATTTCTACATACGTGCCAATTTCTATTCACAAATCAATTCCAAATTTGAATTGATTTCAAAACTAATTCATATTTGTATCAAAACATTAATTTCAATCTTAAATTCATTTTGAATCAAATTTTTTTTTGCACGGGATCGTCTTTAAATTGTCGTTTGTTTAAGATCTTAAACGTGACACAAACCAAGACTATTTTAAGACTTTTTTAAGACGCCAAATAAAAATTCTGAGTTAAAAATTATTGAACGTTTTGAATTTAGTTTTTTTGATTTATAATTGAAAATTTACTTTGTCATTCAAAAAAAAATCTAATTAAAAAATTAAATACAAATATTTCTCGTTTTTAAATGAACATATTAAATATTCATAATATTATTTTTAATATATTATAATTCTTTTGATGTTTCGATAAAACGTTAAAAATTTTTGCTGTGCTTATTGCGATAAGATTACTGCTTGTCAGCTTAAGCTTATTGACTTGTCAGAATTGATTGTTCAACTACTACTCCTTCTATAGTCTATCTTAAAAATATCGTCAAAACATAAATATTCAGCTATCTGCGTTATTTTGCGCTTAAACAAATTCATAATTGTTTATATTTTCATAGTAATCACCGATTTGAACTAATAATTATACTTCTTTTTATATTAAAAGTAGGGTCAAATACGTTTTAATTTGAAAACTGTTCAACTACTGAATACTTTATCTTATACTCATTCTGACAATACACAGAAAGAAAAATTTCTTGACTGGAGAACAAAATTCTTGGCTCAAGAAAATTTTCGGGTGTATCAAGGAAGACCGAAGTTGTGTTGGCCGAAGTAAAAATTTTTCTTGAAATTCTATTCTTGGTAGAAGTAATTTTTTCTTAATTCAAATTATCATAAATACTTGATACAATAAATTTTTATATTTGATCAAGATTTTTAGATACTTTAGGGAAGCAGCGCCACCTACTTCTGCTGAGAAAAAAATTTTCTCACCTTGAGAAAATTTTTCTTTTGAATATTTGATACCCATTTTATGTTATTTTAGCTTGCAATTATACATGTTGAATGAAAAAAAAAAATGATTCAATATTATTTGATTTTTCCGTTTGACATATTAATCAATAAAAATATTTACGAAAATTTACTACCGAGTTATTTAATTTTTTGGAGCAAGCGAGAAATTTTCTCAAGACAAGAAAATTTACTTCTATCAAGAACTAAATTTTTTGGAGCAAGAGGCTGAATTTTCTTAAAACAAGAAGATTTTCTTGACTTAAATAAATTTTCTTGGATCAAGATACATATTTCTTAAATCAAGAGGATTAATTTTGTTGGAATAAGTGAAATTTCTTGTTTCAAAAAAAAATTTTTTTTTCACTCAAGAAAATAATTAGGAAGAAAAATATTTTCTTAACTCAAGTGAACCTTTTTTTTCTGTGTATTTTTCTCTGCATAGTAAAGTTGATAATTTATCATTTTTTACTGTTTACATCATAATTTATTGACGAAACTGGAAAATAAAATACTATATGTAAAAATTTAGCTTACGTAAAGTGTTTTATTGATGTTCAATTGAATTTTTGGTAAACTTCTTAGCAAATTAATAAAATTTAATGAGCTTTATCGTTTAAAAAATATTTACTTTCCAAATTTTAATTTTTACAGTGAAAAGTTTTAAATTAATTTCATTGCTGTTTTTATCTTTGTCATTGTGTTTTTTTTCGCTACCTGACACCGAAACGTATATGAGCCCTGTCATTTTAAAGCGTTAAAAAGTACACAGGGATTCACGTTAATTTACAACGCTTTGAAATGGCATGCATCATGTGAATTTAGCAGAATATTATCTTTCACATGTTGAATTCATTATATATTCAGTCCCATGCATACTATATTCACTCGTATGTAAAAAAGATTATGTTTTGATTGTAAACTGAAGATTCGCGACTTGGTTATAAGGAAAAAAATATTTCTGAAAAAAATAATATTCTCAAAATTTGAAACACTTGACCCAAATTTTCTCTGGAAATTTTATACAACTTCAAGTTTATGATAATTTAAAATACTAAAATGAAACGCTGGAATACAGTTTTACTATTTTCATGTTGAGAAGTTTTATGTATGACGTTTTAATACACGGATTAAGTATCTCCACAAAAATAATATTTTTATATTCCTATGAATATTTAGATTGAAAAGTGTGCTACTTCTATTGAATTGCGGAAAATTAAAATTAACTTAGTCAAAGACCTATATAAAAATAATCTATTGGAATATTTATTAATTTTAATTAAATACTTACAAACTCTTTTGTAATGTACGAACCATAGAATGGCGTTGCTATATATTTTAATTTTTCATTAGTCCAAAAATATGCTACATACAGAGAGAAAATAATTATATAATTTTATGAAAAATGAGTTGAATTAGTTATTTTATTATCTCAAGTACTGTCAAAAAAAAAATGTCTTTATTGCAGTTAAGGTAGTTCCTCCATGGTATATTGCGGTCAGACAGTATTTACAGTTGTCGGAAGGTTGATGCTATTGTCAAACCGTTATTTACCAGAGAAATACTATATCCAAATGACAAAAAAAAATGTTTAAATTATTATATCTCGACAAAAAAACGATAAAATGCTACACGGAAAAAAAATATGGAAACGACTTCCATAATTATAGGAATGATTTTTATAATTACAGGAATCATTACTATAATTTATAGGAACGGTTCTTATACTATTATGGGAATGATATCCATAATAAATAGGAATGAACCCAATAAATTATAGAAATTATTTCTGTAAAATTGTAAGAATGGTTCTCATAATGTGATGGAAACTATTTCCATACTATTATGGGAATTATTCCTATAATATTATGGGAATGGTTCTCATAATGATATAGGAATAGTTTCCATAATATTATGGGAACTATTTTCATGATATTATGAGAATCGTTCCCATATTATTATACGAACGATTCCTATGATACTATTCTAATGAGTCCTAAACTATTATGAGAATATTCTAATAGGAAATATTGCAGAAAACATTCCTATTATAAACTTTTTGTCTAAAAGCTCCATTCAATTCTCTACATTATGAGAGAATTTTTTCACTATCTTGGAAATCAATATTTGTTCGGCACCATACAGAAATAATTCCCATACTATTATGAAATAATTCCTATAATATGATCCCGAGAAAAAATGTTTATATATAACTATATATAATTGTATATAATCATATATGATTATATATGGAATCACATGTATAATTATGTACAATTATATATAATTATATAAAATTATACATGATTATATAAGGAATTGTATATAAGGTTATATATAATCATATATAATTATATATGGCTATATATGGAGCAATATACAGCTATGCAGGATTATATATAGTTCCATATATAATTATATATAAGTATATATGACTATATATGGAACAACATACAGCCATGCAAGATTAGATATAATTATATATGATCATATGTGGAGCAATATACAACCATGCAATTTTATATATAGTTCCATATGTTAATTATATATGTTTATATTTAATTAGCCTATATAAAAATTTCTTCTTACTTTCTTATTCTTCGTATTCTTACTATGTAATAAATATATAATTAAATTTTGTTATATGTAATTATATAATGTTATATATAATTATATATGATTATATTTGGCCATTTTTCATATATTATCATATATAACCAATTTATATATAAATATTTTTTCTCGGGATAGGAATTATTCCTGTACTAGTATAAAAATAGTTCCCATAATAGTATAGGGATAGTTTCCATACTATTATGGGAATGTTTCCCACAATGGTTTAGAAATAGATTTCATAATATCATGAGGATAGTTCCTATAATGACCTGGGGACTGTTTTTATAACTTATAGGAACAGTTCCTATACTATCGGGAATGATGCTCATAATAAATAGGAATGAACCCATCAAATTATTGAAATTATTCTTATAAATTCTGGGAATAGTTTTCACAATGGTATGAAAACTATTTCCATACTATTATGGAAATTATTCTTATAATATTATGGGAATGGTTCTCATAATAATATAGGAATATTTTCCATGCTATTATGGGAACTACTTCTATAATATCATGAGAATAATTCCATATAATTATAGAATTGATTCCTATAATATTATTTTAATGATTCCTATACTATTATAGGAATATTTTTTTAGAAAATATTTCTATTATACATTTTGTGTCTAAAAGCTCCATTCAATCCTCTATAATTTGAGAGAATTTTTTCACTATTATGGAAATAAATATTTGTTTGATACTATACAGAAATAATTCCTATACTATTATGGGAATGGTTTCCATAATGGTCGATTAATAGATTCCATTATATCATAAGTATGGTTACCATAACGACCCGGGAACTGTTTTTATACCATTATGGGAACCATTTTCATAATAGTATGGGAACTATTCCAATACGATTATTTGAACTGTTTCCACACCATTATTGGAAAAATTTCTATAATATTCTAGGAATAATTCTTATAACCATTATGGGAACCATTCTTACCAATTATAGGAATATTTCTCATAATTTTTCTTTTGTGTACTTTTTTTCATTAATTAATAAAAAAAAATGTTCTCTTTTATTCTGCTAGTTTTTTTTTCCAATTCTATCGAGAAATTTTTCAGTAACAGATAAGATTTAGGCAGTCGAAGAGTTTTGTCTATTTTAAATAAGAAGTAAGCCTGAAATTCGTGAATTATTTTATTAAATATTTTGCTCTCTAAACGGTTAAAAATTTAAAAACTCCCAGAATTATAAATAATCGTTATTCTTAAACCGTGAAAAAATATTTAAAAAATTTATCGATAAGTGGTTGAATGGAGAAACTACCTCAATACGAAAAAAAACTTCACGATTTTGAGAATTTATTATCTTTTAAACTTACAGGAGAATAAAGTATTTTTTACATACTTTTCGATAAATTTCATCAAGTTATATTTTGCAAGTAAAAGAGTTTCGTGATTTAAAGATATTAAAAACTTAAATTTAGCAATTAGAACTGCTCTTTTTAACGGATTAAAATTTATTTTCAGGAAAAATATATTTAGGGAATAAAAAAAAATCACATTAAGTACAATTGCTTTAACAAATAATTTTTTAATTTAATTTAATTCGGTATGCTAGTTCATTAAATTAGATGTTTTTTCGAATGGTAAATTTTTATCTTAAAAATAGTAGAATGTTCCAGGGATAGTCTGCAAGTCAACTGTTTTTCAGATTTTTCAAGTATCGATTAAAGCTTGAGTTGAAATTTCAGTCTATTTTTATCCGTAAGATATTCAGAGATACCAAAGTTAATTTCATTTTCTGCTTCTGTTAAATACTAATTTTTTAAATTACAGATTAAAAAGAGAATCAAATTTCATTTATAAAGTCCAAAAACGTTACAGTAAATTTTATTACAGATTAACCAGACTAGGAGTCAAAAAAACTACGAAGAGAAATTTTTTCAAACGTGGTTTTTTTGTAATAACTTTTAAACGGATTTACTGATCGATTTCAAAAACTAATTAGCTCTTAACATAAAAAAACCACGTCGATCGCTGCCGGACCAGTCGAAATCAGTTGATTTGTTCGTGAGTTATCGTTGTCGAAAAAAAAAAATTTTTCAAATTTTTCCAAAATTTTCGGTCCGATCAATTTGTGTTCAAAAGTAAATCAGAGGATTTGATAAACTGCGTTGTATGCTACCAACCGCGCGAACATCGGTTTATTTATTCAAAAGTAATTACAATTAATTGCAGTTTGAAAATTTAAAGAATATGGTTTTATTAAACTTCTATTAGACTTTTGAGTTAAAAGAACTCAAAAGCATAGAGCAACTTACTATTTGAGCTTGGAAAGCTCAAAATAACACATATTATATTTTTGAGCTCGAGGAGCTCACAACCGTTGTAAGTGCAATTTTAAACGCTTAGGTATGAAATTAGTTACCCGGAGGAAAAAATTGCTCAATTTCAATATATGTATAAAAAATTCTAATATTGACAAGAGATCGTTTCAATTCATTTCGGTTTTTATAATTGTTAATTTCCGTTTGAAAAAAATCTATAAGAAAAAAGTTACACATGCAATGTTTTAAAATAGTCGAAATCAATTTTTCCAAGTTTTTTTATATATATTCTTAATTTTTTTTTTCATGAAAAAAAATAATTAACAGTCATTTTTAAGAGAGAAAATATTTAGGTATTTAGGAGTACATTGTGCTTCTGCTGAAAGTGAGAGATTATTTTCCACTGCTTATAATACTGGACCTAATGAACAAATTTCATTATCACCAGATTCCATATCATTTTTATTGTATTTTAACAAAAATTCGTTGCAAATTTTCATACTAATTGATCTACATGTGTAATTATATTTCATGGTTTAAATAGAATTTATGTTAATTATTAATTTCATATTGGAATATCAAATGTAACAAACTCTCAATTAAAAATACTCGAAAATTTGCATACAACATAACACACGAATGGTTCGGAAAAAATTCGAATTATTCGAATTTCGAATCGAATATTAATATTTATTTCTTAACGAATAATTTGTAAGTTCGAATTATTTGCACATCCATGAACCAATCAAAAAATCTTTGAATAGTAATAGAAGTAGATCAAATGCAGTATAAAGTTTTCTTAGAAGCTCAAATACAGATCAATGCTTTCAAATCTGGATTATTTTGATCAAAAACAGTTTACATTTTTCAACTCACGATGTGATCTATAAGTACAATAACTAAAAAAAAAAAAAAAAACAAGTGTTAATTGTATTGTAAAATACAAAAGTTATTAAAATTACGAAAAAAAAAAAAAAAAAAGTTTTTCTCTCAATTCGTATCAGCAAAAACGTAACTTGGGTATTTAGATTCTATGGTCAAAATAGAGTTTTGAGTCGATCTGTGAAAATGTATGACAATAGGACAGGCGGTACCCAGCAGAGTGCTGATGGTGAAAGGCACGTGAAAGCACAATCGAGCGCATGCGAATTGAGAACTATCTTGATAATCCCGCAGGAGGTAGCGATAGCTCGCAACATCAAGGGGATGAGAAAGGACATAGTAAGCGCGTGGGACTTGAACCCCTGGCGTGAAAATTGTCAGTCCGCACCGAGATTTCGGAGCGAAGTGATCTCGTTGTGGTGTTATAAATTATAATAGATGGATGTCGCTGATTCACAATATCATCATCGCTCTTCATGTGGTTGCGGTTATTTCATGGGTTGTAAAAGGTCAGTGACAAGTTAATCAATAAAATACATTTCCGTCCACCCGACCTCGATGTTTCTTTGTGATTTACGGCATTTACTCAAAAGACATTTACTCGTTAAGATTTTAAGGAAAATCAAATACTTATCTTATTAGTAATTGGGGTTGTGATAATTCGGTTTAAAATTTTGGCAATTGTCCAATCTAGGATCTCAATTCTTCTGTTTTTTTGCAATTGTTATTTTGATAAGCAAAATAAATTCTCAACTTAAAAATTTGAGATCTCTTAGAATAGAGAAGGATATTTTTAATGTAAATGAAAAAATAATAAATTCGTTTGTGTTATTTCAAGATAAATATTTAAATTACTATAAAAATGTAAGCCAGGAGTTCATTAGTAATCAGCATCATTTGAAAATATCCTTCCTTGAAATATGCAAATTATCGAACTCTTGTATTATTCATTTATGTAGGTAAATTGTAAAATAAGTGATAGTGATTCTGTGGCAATTTAACATTCATTTTATAAAAATGTTGGATCTATTATTTTAACTCGAAATAGCTGTAACATAAATATTTTTGTGTCACAAATATTTTTTATTTTTATCATTTCTCACAGTTACGTATTATACAGATTTATAACAGATGCTCAAATATGAATTCCACAGTGCACATTTTTAGTGGAATGCTGGTAATTACCTTGTCAAAAATTTAATCCACATTTCTACTCTTCAGATCTTAAAAACCCATTTTATGAGATTACGCTTTTTTATGAATAGTTTAAATTATTTCCGTGGATAAAAATATTTTATTAATTATTTATTTTTTATTTACGGAAACTGAATAAATTACTTGCTATTTACTGCGTTAATTTTATTGCAAAAAATAAATGTTTTATCAAAATTCAATCAAGTTTTCTAATAATTTATTTAAAAAATTAATCATGAATTTTGGACCAATGCAATATTTTCCACTCCAGTTTAAAAACTCTAGTTCAAATAAAAGTGATGTGGAAAAATGTGTGATATTTTGACGAAAAATAATATTTCATGAAGTGATTTGATCAATATAATACATTTGACGCATTTGATATTGGTTTTAAAATCAATTTCAATTGTCTTTAGTTGTGTAACTACTTGATAATTGTTGGAAAATATAATGCAGGATCAAATGCGCCTGACTTAATTCAATCCTGATTATTGTAACCACTAATAATGTACAATAATCGCTGCTTATTAAAGTGATGTCAATAGTGCACTCGACTATTGAACCACACTCCATTTCATGACAAATTGAACTGAATTTCATAATATCCATTTTTTAACTTTGCGCTTTCAACATTAATAATTCTCATTAAAGGAAAGTTATTGATTTCCGTCTGATTTTGACAATTCGAAGTTGTATCAAATCTCTATGATTTGAGGTCCGCGAAAGCCGTTCTCACTACTCGGCTATACATCTGTGTGTGTGTGTGTGTGTGTGTGTGTGTGTGTGTGTTGTGTGTGTGTGTGTGTGTGTTTATGTGTGTGTATTTGTGTACGTAGTTCGAAAACGTTTATTGAGATTTAGATCCGATTAAACTTCGAAGTCAATTAGTTGAGTTATTCCGAAGTTATTTAAGAAATGAAAATAAAGTTTTCTTTAGATTTTTGAATCAAGTTTTAGCCTTTTGATATTTTGTGTGCTTAAAAAACTGGAAACAACGTTAAAATCAAAAAACTTTCTTAAAAGATATCACAGTCCAAAAATAATAATCAAAATGTATACTTTTTATGTGAGTTTAGAATTTGCAAATTTAAAAAGCCAAGAATTTCCTCAAAATTAAAATTTTTTTATTATCGTTATTACTACACAGAAAAAAATTTCTGGGAAAATTTATGATGCAACTATTGTAAAGCTAGACTATACTTTTATTACTATTAATTGTCAAATCTTCTAGAAGAAAATTTACCATTTATTTACGAAATTTTACAAATTACTATCTTAATGACTCCAAATAATTATTGTATTAAATTCGATTAGAAAAAATACGATATTACTATTGTAAAAAGTAAGAGATTAAAATTTCTAGTGCTACTTCAGTATCTTTCCAATAGAAGTAACAAATATTACAATAGTTGAATTAGAATTTTTTTTAATTGCTGTGAGTGATGTCCGTGCATAGTGCTAGACTCCGAGCTTATGTAAATGCTGAAGGACATCAATAGTAGTTTACTTCGGATAGCGTAGACGGAGAGCTTCTGACTACCACCTAAATGTTCGGTGTTCGGTTCCCGGAAAGGACGAAAATTCCGAATTCTTTTTTCGGTTACTGAAAAGGTACCAATAAGGCCCACCTCCTACCTTCTCCCTCCCTAAAATTTTTTTTGAAAAAACAAACTTTCAATTTTTACAATAGTTGAATTGTTAAGTTCACAAACACATGTTGTATAATTTGGTCTATAGTATTCGACTTTTGAAGTCTTTTTTTAGTCTTGTTTATTGGATAAAATTTACAATAGTACACGGAAAAAAGAAAACTCGAAAAATTACAGTATAAAATGTAAAATCGGTCCCGTCGTAATCAAAACTAGAAAAATTACAGTTTGAAATAACATTTTTCTAAATTCAATTTTTTAATTTAATATTCAGAGCTTTCAATGTAAATATTATATTCTACAATGTAATTCTTATACAATCTGTAATAATTACATTTGAAACTGTAATTTTTCCAGTTTTCATCACGAAGCGCCACGTTGCATTATTTACTGTAATTTTTCAAGTTTTCTTTTTTCCGTGTAGATCGTAAAAATTATTAAATGAGAAGTATAGTTCACCGCTACTATTTTATTTATCAAAAATTACAATAGTAAAATAGTAAACATTTTTTCAATTTTCTTTCTGTGTACACGAAAAAAAGTAATTACTTTAATATAAATCCACTCTCAGAAAAATATTTTAAACGAAATTACAAAACAATCTAAAATCATCTTTTACTTAAATACGTGTACTTTACAATAAAAATGTATACTTTGCCATTTGGCCATTGCCTTGGCATTAAATTATAAATAAATAAAATGTAAAATTTACTCGAATTTCGGTTAATTTTAATAGTTTCAAATAGTAAAGCAGACATCGGAGTAGAAAAAATATAAATATTACAGATCTTAATGTAGACAGTGTAAAAGCCACAATTTATAATTTAATATCGAAAATAAGTGATTAGTAGCTGTCACTATCGTAAATAACAACTTTCTTATCTTAAAAAATCACAGTTTTAAACAGTAAAAATTGCCGTTTCAATATATAGTCCATATTGTGAGGAAAAAGGGAACTCAGATGAGGAGAAAGGGGTCTCACTCTAGCAGAATTTAATATTTGAAACAGTAAAAATTCTACTCTTAAAATATATATTTTACCAGTCCAAACAAGTCAATAATTATAATTTCATTTTTAACGTTGCATTTAAAATTTACCATTTTACTTTGTAAATATTGACATTGCTTGTATTAAAAATTTAGTAACTGTATTTTATACTTTTTACATATCATGCGATCATTTTTTAGAAACGAAATGATAAATATCAGTCAAAATTTTTTATTATTATACTTTAAAATTTTCAACATTCACATTGCAATTATTACTGTTGGAAATAGTATTTTCTTCTATGTAAAGAATAAATTGTAGCATTGAAATGATAAATGTTACATAGTTAATATTAAAATCACAATTTTACTGTTTGAAATGGTAATTTTTAGCAGTTGATCATTACTTGTTATAGATCGACTATTATTTATTACATTTTACTTTTTTTCGTAGACTTTTATAAACTTTGGGCTTAACAATAGCAAGAATTTCAATAACACCCTGCAAAATCAACAATTTTTTGTATTTTTCATCGTGAACAAACGCACAAAACATCCTTGCATGCTACCTCATATTTTGAACGGCGTAGTCTATACTAGGTGTGCACGAAGTAGTTATACTGATGAGACCTATTGTCATACCATCTAGGGAGAGTAAATTTGTCTCGATTATTTGCCCATATGTTATTCCTTTGATATAGCGTGAATTAACACGCACTGCTTAATTGACCAAGTTCCCCAACAATATTTACATTGTAATCAGAATTGCTTCCTAAACCTTCTCACTCCGATCGTTGCTTAATTTTTTGTTAATCGTTACAATTGCTTCCAGTTGTTAGAAAATGTATGCAATGTTAAGTACGTGTTAATCAGTGATATCGATCATGCCCATGAAACTTAGTCCTGAAATTAAACTCAGTAGTGCTATATAGCAATTTCTATGCAGTATTAATACTCTTCATAGTTACTGCAGTGAAACCGTTTTAGATATATTTCTTGTTTCCAAAAAATGTTTTTTTTTTTTTTTTGGCTATCAAAGTTCTTGAAATAGACCCGATAAATATCATTGATTAAAAACTTTTTTCATGCACGTATTTTTGCATAGAAAATATGTGTAAAGTAAAGTGGGAGGATGCTTCAGCAGCGGTAAAAACAAGATTGGAGAGAACCGGGAACTTATATTATCTGCTAGGCACTTATTGGAATTGAACTGTACATTCATAATATTGAGAACGATCAATTTAGAAGCGTTGCAAGAGCTGGTATCAAACCCTATAAAAGGTGAATTATATTCAAAATATGCATAGATACCCTTACAGATAAAAAATATTTGCAATTTTTACAGCTGTTGAGAATTTATTTTTAGAGGAATAATCATCATAAAGTTTTTTGATATCCATTTTTATTATTTTGAGGTTGGTGATTTTATTTTAATCTTAAGAATCTATCATAAATTCAAAAGTTATTTCGAAAATATTTTCTTACGAAAACTAACACACAGATAATATCCTAAATTTATAATGCTCCATTGAAATCTTAGTAATAAATAATCTATATTATTAAGATAATAGGCAAAATTTTGTGGCCAGTGTATTTATATGATAAAATGGGTTTTTATGGTTGAATTTAGTATCGTTGGTAAAGTCTTGACCTGGAGTTGTGCCTTTTCATGGTTTCATATCATTCTCACCAATAGTCATTTTATAATTGTTAGTATTTAGGTTGTATTCGAAAATACTCTATCTCTAGATACATAATTGAAAAATGACCGTATATCTCGTGAACTATTGACATTTTTAAAGATTTAACCTCATCCCGATGTTACACTCATCAAGACCTTTCATTTGAGTACCCACATCAATTTTTCATATATTTATACAAACTATATATATTAGGGTGTGCCAAAATGTAACTTCCGTGAGAAACCTTTTAAAATTAAAATTTTGAGTTCCGCTTTTAACAGCAGCTGTGTTTAGGCATTTTCTGAGATATTTCGGGGTAAGGATTTATTTGATTTTCATAGAATTTTTAACAGGAGATTCAATTGGGCACTTCCGACCGAATTTTGAATTTTCAGCGGAAATGCCCAAACTAAGCTTCTGTTAAAAAATTCTATGAAAATCGAATTTATCGTCTCACCCAAAAAAATCTCAGAAAACGCCCAAACGCAGCCCCTGTTAAAAGTGGAACTCAAAATTTTAATTTTAAAAGGTTTCTCACGGAAGTTACATTTTAGCACACCCTAATATATATGTATATATACATAAAAAATATATCAAAATGCATGTGGGTACTCAAATGAAAGCTCTTGATGAGTGCAACATCGGAATGAGATTATATCTTTAAAATATATATTATGTATATGAATATATGAAAAATATATCAAAGTTCTTGTGGGTACTTAAATGAAAGCTCTTGATGAGTGCAACGTCGGGATGAGCTTAAATTTTTAAAAACTTCAATATTTAAGAAAATACAGTACAGTTTAATAAAAGTCATTATTTAATAAAGCAAAATTTTATTTATTTATAGTTTACAAGTCACGGCAGTCACATAGTGACTGCGAGATTGCTAGTTTATATTATTAAGAGAATAAGCAAAATTTTGTGGCCAATGTACTTATATGATAAAATGTGTTTTTATGGTTAAATTTGGTATTGTTGGAAGACTTGACCAGGAGTTGTGCTTTTTCATGGTTTCATATCATTCTCACCAATAGTCAATTCATGATGATAAGTATTTAAACTGTATTCAAAAATACTCTATCTCTAGACACATAATTAAAAAATGACTTTTTATCTCGTAAACTATTGACATTTTTAAAGATTTAACCTCATCCCGATGTTACACTCATCAAGACCTTTCATTTAAGTACCCACATCAATTTTTCATATATTTATATATATTATATATTATATATATATAAAAAATTCATGTCGGTACTCAAATGAAAGCTCTTGATGAGTGTAACATCGGTATGAGCTTAAATCTTTAAGAACGTCCATAGTTACAAAAATCCAGTAAAATTTGAGAAAAGTCATTATTTAATAAAGCAAAATTTTATTTATTTATAGTTTACAAGTACGGCAGTCACATAGTGACTGCAAGGTTGCTAATTTCAGTTAATTTTTGAATTCGAATTAAAAATAATTTCTGTAGTATTCAATTTTCGTAATATGTAGTCAAAAACTTTGATGTAAAATTGAACGACCATAATACGGTTGTACTACTGTCAAATAAGAATCTTAATTTTGCTGTGAAATATTTTTTTATGTATCTGAACACTCTGTGATTTACTTCCTTACAACCTCCCATGTTTGTATACTTCATATTTTTTTAACAATAGAATTCACAAATGACAAAATCAATTTCCTCAACATCACTTTTACGAAATAAATAAAAAACTTGACGACTATTTATTTTTACATAAAAATTCAATAACTATCTTAATTTCATGAGTCGAAAGGTATTTTCAACGCGGAAAATTTTGTCAGTAACATCTGACCATTTTGTTTTTCCGCGGAACGGTTGTAACGTTATTGAGTCAGATAAAAACGTAGCGATACGACTAGTCACTAGCGAGCTTGATTACATCTGAATTCACTAAAAATTTTACGGTGATGATTTACACTATTTTTAACTTTCAATAATTGTATTTTTATTGCAGGATTTCATCATTGTTCACATTTCATATTCATGTTATTAACGATTAATATATGCATTACAATTTATAATTATCTCTAATTAAACTCACTTTAATAAAAATATTTATCTAAATACAGCTCTATTGATCACATCAATTATTTGAGATAGAAATTGTCATATATATTGTTTATTCCAGAACACTTGAAAATTAAAAAAAAAGAAAATAAAACAAGTACCAAGATCGATTTTGCTAATCGAAAATTCTACTTTATTTATAGGGTTTGAGTTAAGCTGTTTTATTAGTTTGGTGATACTTTATCTTGATAATACAATGGCCAAGTGTATTCGGTCTGGAAGATATTTTGTCTCAAGGATAGTTTGTCTTGTCAAAGAGAAAAAGATAGGCGACCAAGTGAACACACAAATTATCCATTTAAATAGTTTTAAACTTTTCGCTAAAGAAAATTTACATTTTTTGTATAATTTTTATAAATCGAGTTTTCAGTAGCCTTCCTTGTGAAAAAATTTCTCTGAAATAACTGTGAAAAAATATTAATAAGTACGAATAATAGTTCATAAAGTTTCTTGTTTTCTCAAAAAGTCCGAAAAGATAGGAAAAAATTTTCTAACAATTAGAAACTAAGAATAAGGTACCGGTGGGTAATAAGGCCTAGCTAAGGGAGATTTTGAAAAAAATCGAAAATATTGCATTTAATTATTGCAATGTATCATTAATTTTTAAATTACTACATTAGCCATAAAATATAATGGAGTAATGGTAATTTTCACCATAAACAAACACAAAATTAAATTTTTTCAAAAACCTTGCGAATAGGCCTTATTTTACTACGGTAGTGTAATAAGGCCTGCGGGTTATTCATACTGGAAATAGTTATACTATACTTGATAAAATTGGTATTAGAGATCAATCATCACTTAAATTGAGCAACAATACTTTTTAAAATGTTGATAAAAATTAGAACAATGATTTTAAATTATTAAATATAAAATTATAAAAAATGTTTACCATTTACTCAAATAGTTTTTTAGGAATTCTTCTGCGCTACTTTAGCATATGACGGATAATGAAATATAGAAGACAAGGAACGTTGCATCGGGACTCTATAAACTTGTAGCGACATTTCTATGCTAGTCGCTTCTACTAGAGAAGTCTTTAGCGGAAGCGGTTATTTTAAATAGCATTTCTATCACTTAGGCCTTACTACTCGCGAGTACCTTAATATTCTTAATATAATAGAATACTCAAAATTTCTAACTATAAGTTCCTGGATTAAAATATATTTAGTATCAATTAATTCTAGCAGATGGCGTGTTGTTAGAAAATTCTCTCCTACCTAGAAACTTAACTTAAATATTTGATAGCCCAAATTAAATAGCGATTCGATTTTCTCTTTAAGTAGTGTCTGTTTTTAACAACAAGTACACTTCATTTGTTGTTTATGTTTTGACTTGCTCAACTATGAGTGATGCGATGCGCATCGAAGTATTTTCGTGATGAAAATATTATTTTTAAAAAAATGTTTACAAAACATGCGTTAATTCTTTTTTTTCCTTTCTAGAAATCTGCACGTCAAGTAACATTTTTTATTAAGTCAAAATTGACTTTGTAATTGATTAAGCTAAAAAAAAAAAATGTCAGACATACTCTCCAAATGCGTAAAAAGCATGATTTGTTTTAAAATTTAACCTCTCAAAATGAGTTCTTTTATAAAAAGAAAATTGAGCGGTCTTGCGCCCTCCGTCGGAGATTTTAAATACTACTTTTGATCGACAAATTATATATCGACATATATGACCACATTAAGACTGATATGGAAATTTATCAAAACATATAAGGAATTATATATGGACATAACAGACTTTTTCACCAAACAGTTTTGTTCTTTCAAGAAATTAATTCTTTGATGTCAGATCTTAAAAATAATTTGACCTTTTACTTTACGACTTGTTTAAAATACAATAAAGTAAATACAATAACTTTTTAACGACCTAAGGCTTAAATTCTACTGAATTGCTGTCTATTATAATGTAATAACTAAAGTCAAACGATTTGTTTGTTCGTTTATTTATTCCATCAATGCATATGGAGCTTATAAAGCTCTCAATGTTTGAAAAGATGGCTTAGACTACTCTCAAACGATTCGTTACGAAAGATTACGTCGGTCGTAAATGTAGCATGGCCGTAGATGCTATCGGGCTGAACGCTATTCTAGAATCTAGTGAAAAGGGTCTCAAATATAGTTGAACATCGTTCATAGATCTCAAGCTGTAGTACATTTACAGTAGTAAATTTTTAAAGAGCCAAATCGTTAACGTCAGCTAATAAGAAATTACTTCTCTTTCAACGTTTTATCATCGAAAAAAGGTTTATTTTTTTACGAACACTCCGGACCGGCCTCGGAAGTTCTTGTTTGCTTTAATCATGTATGGATATCTCGAAATTGAATTAACGTATAATATTTTAAAATTTTATTTTATTTTTATGAAATCATGTTCATGTTAAACGGCACTTTTTTATTATTATTACACGCTTTTGATTAGCTTCACCTGTATGTTTGTTTGTAACCGACTCCTTTGGGCGCGATTTTGACCCACTTTAAACGACCAAATTTCGTTCAAACTTTGTAGATTTATCGAGGACCGATGACAATACACTAATTTGATAAAATTATTCCATTTTTCAATTTGCAAAATAAGATTTTTGTTAATTTATATAATTTTCATCTATAGTCGATAAGGCAGAAATTTTAATTTTCAACCATTATCTTTAGACGATTGATCTAATATTAACAAATTTTCGAACACCAATGAGAATTTTTAATTCAACAAAGCATATAATAGTTTAAAAAAACTCAAAAAAAAATTTCTTATAAATAAACAAAACTAAAAAGTAGTAAATAAATAATAGTTTAAAAAAACTAACAAACACGCTTTTTATAGAAAACCGAACTAAAAAGATAGAAAATAAATTTTAATAAATTTAAAATGAGAATACTGTTAAAAATTTCAATAAATATAAATTAATAATAGCGTAAATAAAAAAAAAATGTATTTTATTTTAAAAAAAGCTTGGGGTGCATGGTCAATATATATAAATATTCTATTGACAGACATGAGTAGAGTGATTATCATTTTTATAATATCTTAAAAAGCACCCTACGCTTTTTTTAAAATTAAATACATTTTGTTTTATTAACACTATTATTAATTTAAATTTATTAAAACTTATTTTCTATTTTTTTAGTTCGGTTTTCTATAAAAAGCGTGCTTTTTAGTTTTTTTAAACTATTATTTATTTTTTTGTTTTTTCTTCAATTTCAGACTACAAGATAGTTGAAAAAAATACGCACGATGTTTTTAAGCGTTTCAAGTTCAGAAACCGAGAAAAGTTTTAAAGTTGGCCCTGAGGGCTTTAGAGCTTTTTTATCTTCATATAATTGTTATAGGACTTTGAGCAAAAAGAAAACTGAAAAAAAAAACGTGTAAGTTTCACTCACATAAGTTTACAGAAAAAGAAAAAACTTATTTGGTAGTTCTGTTAGGTAGTGACGAGTCTGTTAATTATGACGATGTTGATAATGATAATAATGATGATGATGATGATTATTATCGTCATCTATTGGAACATTGATTGTTATTAAAGCTTAATTTTCTATCTAAATAAATGGCTCATTAAAATTGAACAATTTATGTAACTGGAGTTTAAGATAAGATTATTAATTAATAAAAAGTTCTTAATTAATAACAATACTAATAATAATAATTTATCCGTCTGTCGCAAAACTACTGCAACATGAAGGTCTTGTTGATGTAATATGGAAGTTCTGGTGCTGCAATCGAGGACACCGCCTCGTTGTAGCATGTAGTTATTTTCCTCCATGTAGCAATAATTATAACGACAGAATCTAGAAAATTAATTAACTTTCATTGATATCTTTTAAATGGTTACGATTTCGATAACAACCGACAATCGGAATAAATGAAAACTTATTCAAAAAGATTTATCCCAATCTATTGCATATATCTTTTTAACTCGTGAAAACTCACTCGACGCGCAGATCAACTGGGGGATGCATATAATCTATTAGATACACGGAAAAAAATAAATAATAAATCCAACATGATGCAGTCTTGGTAAATGAACATGACGAAATCATGTTGCAGCCACATGATTTGTCATGTTTCGGCTACATGACAATCATGTTGCGGTAACATGATAAAAATCATGTGGCAGCAACATGATTTTCATAAAGCCTTAATAGCACAAAATTAAGCTGCAACAACTAAATATTTATACTTCAGAAACATTATTTATTATAAAGTAACTAAGTTTTTTAGGACCTACAATATTGCAGATGAAAATAAGAGTAAATTATCGAATTATACAATTTGTGAACAATATCTTTGTTTAGTCAAATTATATATAATTTTTATTGCTAATAGCTTTGATTTGTGATGAAAGTAATTAAATTATTATTAATTGTTATTATTTTCAAATTAAGTGTCTTGTTGCAACTTAATTCAAGACTTTTTTTTATCGATGTCCAAGGTACAATTAGAGGTAAAAAATTAAGGTTCCTTACACAATTAGAGCGACTATTTATTTTCACATTCCATGAAGGATAATGACGATCAAATGCTATCGGTGTTATACCATACATGACAAGAAAAACATCGTTCGCTTTTGCATAAATTTTGTAAATTTTTCCAAACTGCGGTCCATCACTTTTGTCGATTTGTACTAATGTTATTGACTAAAAAAATTGTAAAAAAAAAATAACATAATTTATTCAAGCAAAAAAATCGTTTACAAATGATTTAATTTGATAATTTACTCTAATTTTCATCTACAATATTATAAATCTGAAAAAATCTAGTTGCTTGATAATAAATAATTTTTCTGAACCATAAATATTTAGTTGTTGCAGCTCAATTTTTTGCTATTAAGGCTACATGAAAATCATGTTGCTGCCACATGATTTTTTTTCATACTACCGCAACATGATTATCATGTAGCCGAAACATGATTTTCTCATGCGGCCGCAGCATGATTGTCATGTAGTCGAAACATGACGAATCATGTGGCTGCAACATGATTTCATCATGTTTATTTACCAAGACTGCATCATGTTGCATTTACTATTTATTTTTTTCCGTGTACAATTTTTTATTACATTTGTTAACTTAAATAAATAAAAATGTATTGATTTCTCTATATTGTATTGATTAAAAAAATTTGAAAGGAATATTCTACAACTGTTTGTTCATGAAATTTAGCTTAAATTCACTGATAGAAGGATTTGTTTATATTTAATAAGCTTTATTAACTGTTAATAAATTATTTATTAAATACACTTTATTAAGTGTCAATAAATATTTATTCACAGTTAACAAATATTTATTTACAGTTAATAAATCATTTATTAAGTACAATTTATTAACTGTCAATAAATATTTATTAATGGTTAATGAATATTTGTCAAATGTTAACAAATATTTACTTAAAATAAAAAGCTAAAATAGCAATTTTCTTTTGACACTTTTTATAACCCTATAGCTGGAATACATGATAATAATTAAATTAACTAAATAAATTTACGTTTTTAATATTTAAAAATATAAAAGATAATTATGACTTGTGATAGAATTTGGTATTTTATAATAAATGTTATTATAATGTAATGTAATTAACGTAAATAATTTATAAAGATGATTTTTTTTTTATAAGCAATCTTCATATCATATGACATTGCAAGCAAAGCAAATTCACTCAAGAAAATATTTATTACTTGTTAATAAATATTTGTTAACTATTAATAAATGTACTTTTCTCCCACATAAATATTTATTGAATGTTAAAAAATATTTATTAAAATTTAATAAATTAAATAATTGTCTTCAAATAAATTAAATTATTAATTGTTAATAAATCCTTCTATGAGTGTTTGACTAGAGAAAGCTTAAAATTTGATAACACTGATCTGAAACTTGAATTTAACTCTTATTTTTTAGAACGCTTATTTTTAACTCCAGTACCATAAATCATTAAATCATTTCAATCAATTGTGCAAAAATATCAAATCAATTGATACGTAATTCACAATATGTTTACTCGAGTTGTCTTCGTGCAAACCATTTATAATTCACGTGCTTCGGTACAATATGTAAAACAACAATAATAGCATAAAGTTTATTCCTCAAACTGCAATTTGATGAACATATATTCATGCGGAGAACAATAAATTCATATGCTCTATACCATTCAATATCATCTCATTAGTGTAGAAGAATATTATGCTGCCTTCGTTATGACGACCATGATAATTATAGCACTTTATCAAATTAACTAGTTGTGAAAGATAACAAGTTACACACAATTGCAAGCATTTTGTAAATTGCGGAATTAATTTAGGATAAGCAAGAGGCAGTAAAGGGATGTACTCTCGAATTGTTGGAGATGTTAGCAGTAGATGGAAAGACAGCGATTACAGGAAGAGTATGGGAGTAATGTGTCTACGATAAAACTAAGCCAGCTACTGTACCTGCATAGGAAGAACTAAAGCTCGGCAGTGTCATCAAATTCCTTGAATATTTCACACCTTCCGATAACTCGCATACAGCCACGTTCAAAGCTTTACCACTTAACCACAACTATTCTATGGTTTTACGCTGGTTGACGATATATTTGATGTTATAGTCATATCACACTCCAAAATTACGTACTAATATTTACGATTTAATGAAAAATTAATCCTATCAAGTTTTTTAAGTACTTAAATAACTACTGAGAAAAAATTTATTGATTCGACGATAAACGGAGATAAAAAATTTCTCTTGAATAAAATTATCAATGTTGTAATAATAAATTAAATTTTTGAAAACTTTAAACAATTTTTCTAAAGTAAAATAAAAGTAAAAAGTTTCTGTTAATAATTCCAATTGTTGATATTTCATAACAATTTTACATATTTTATAAATTAAAAAATAGTAAAATTTAATTCCAAGGTATAAACTATTTACCGCAAAAAAATTTCATTTTTTCAAGTAGGCCAAAATTGCTTATACGTTTGTAATTTCTTAATAATATTTTTGAGAAAAACCTTACTTTCAAATCCGGATTTCTAAATATTTTTTTTATGTAATTGCATTGTTTAAAATTATTTTAGATTACTTATAATCTAAATAACCATATAATCATTTATTTAAAGATACGTAGGTCCGATCAAAAGTACAAACCACTTTTTTTTGTGGACTAGTGTAATTTTTATGATTTTTAATGAAATAAACAAAATTGTGCCTATAAAAGTAAAGAAAAAAATGTATGACATAAAAAAACATAAAACGTCTATGAGTATCATCCAGAACAAATTTTAATTTTGGTTTGTAGTTATTTAAATTGTTACCTATGTAATACGAACTTCATTTTAAAAATTAGATAGATAGATAGATATTTATTATTATCCCAACGCTAAAATGGCCGAATGGCAAATACAAAATTACATATCTAATAATATACAGTACAAATAACGATAAACATTATTTACTTAACTACTTATTTTAATATTGATTGATTAATTTTCAATTTATTATGTCTAAATTTAGATTTTGATTTAACTGAGAAGATAACTGAAAATATTGTCTTAGCTCACTTATGAAATTCAAATAACAATTTGTTATGTCCTACTTTGTTGTTAACAATTAATATTTTTTTGGTTCATTTTATATAATTTTCAAATAATATCAAATTATACAATTTTACATCTATCATTTCAATAATTAATAGTTTTATGAATTAATGAATATACTATTCATGAATAAAAATATTCACAAAGTAAAATATCTTCAACATCAAAAAATATTTTAACACTGGAAAATTTTTAACACCGCTTTAACACGGGAAAATAGTATATTACACACCCAGGGAAGTAAAATAAGAAATGTCTCAGATCACATGTAATTGTTGGCCGAGGCGAAGCCGAGGTCAACAAACATGTGATCTGAGGCTTTCTTATTTTCCTTCCCAAGAGGTGTAATATACTATTACACTGGCAGCCGTGTTATTTTAACACCGCTTTCAGTGTTAGAATTTAACACCACAAATTTTAACATCTACACCGCTTGAACGTACCCCGATTTTTTTTACAGTGTATAATAAAAATTCTATCTTTTTTTTTTAAGACCAAAAAAAATTTCTAGCTTGGAGAAAATTTTTTTTTGCATTTCTGCACATTTCATGAAAGAATACGTCAATTTCCAAAAAATTTTTTTATACGCCCATATGGTTCCCGGATGCTAATATTTTTGCCCTTGTGGCATTTGTAACGCCATATTTCCCTAAAAAAAAAGAACCCTGGAATAAGATTATCTAGGAGTCAAGTCCCGACGGGGATTGAAAAGTAATGATTTGAATCTCAGATAAATAATAATTGGATAATAACATTGAATATAAGTCTATAATGTTTAGAAAATATTGTAGTGAGAAATTTTTTAGCTGGTTCAGTTTTTGCATAAAAATTTTTTCTGAGAAATTCTTACAGATTAATAGAATCAGGGAGTCGATATTTAAATATAAACTGTGGTATATTCTTGTAGGAAATTAAAAGTCCCTGGAGCGAAATTTTTAACTCAATATTTCGTATTTATAGGTCATGGAAGTTTTAAATATACAGTCTATTATCGAAAATTTTTGTACTAATTCCAAAAATTTGAACAAATTTAAGCAGAAAAAAAATTGACATTAATTATAGATATTCTTAGCTTCTTACTAAAAACACTGAAAATTGTTAAAAATTAAGACAAACCAAATTTTCAATCACATTTTATTTGATTAATTTTGAGAACACTGAGGTTCATATCAGAAATAGACTGATCTCTCTGCCGAAACGAAATAAAACTGTATCTAGGAAAAGCTCTGATTTCATTACTATCAAGTACTATAACAATTTACCATACGACCGTAAAAATTTGGATGGTAGCAAAAAATCTATTAAAAATAAATTAATAAAATGGAGAATACAAATTAATAAATAATGTAAAACAGTTTATGATCTTCGAATTAAGCATCAATTACTTATTTTTTATAATTTACATATACACTTTTTTGGATTAATACTGTACCAATCTTATGCACAAATGTAAAACATCTCTGTAGGACAGATATTAATGCGTACATTCATTTTTATCTGTTACATATTCTATATATCTGTTTTTTTCCTGGTAAATAAATTACTATTATTATTATTATTTTAAGAATCGAGTTTTATCAAATGTCGATGACAAAATTTTTTTTTCCTCAGCGTATTAAATTTTAATGGCAACTGATATATTTTTTTTCACCAAGGAAGAACATTTTCAGAAAAAAAGACAAAACTATTTTCAAACGAAGCAGTCGATGTAAAACTTCCATAACGGATTTTTAAACTATAGATTCGATAAAAAAAAAAAAAAAAAAAAAAAAAAAAAAACTATCCGAGCCGTATGATTTCAGAACACTTCTATTAAACTTTTTAAATCCAGCATTATGAGAAAAAATTTTGTATAAATTTTTTAAACCACTTTTTTTTTAGTCGAAAGATAGTGTAAGACTATGTTACAAAAATAAAAAAGGTTTTAGGACAGTGGAGGATCATGTCATGAGTGTAGAGGTCGATGTCAGCTTATCGCCCGTGAAACTTGCTTCGAACGTGCCTTGTTCTCTCGCAATTTTCGCTTATCCTCAAGTTCTAGTTATACCCTTCTTCTTTCGGCAGACTGTGAAACACCACAATGCACTTTCGACTGTCTATTTTCTTCTCTCACTTACTTTGAGTCATTCTTCCTTGTTTCACTCTTTTTTTCTTCATACTTTTCCGATTCAGGTTTGGAGAATCTGAGAATTGTGAAAATGGTTTAGGAAAATACAATTTATCACACGCTTCAATTTATTTTTTCAGACTTTCTTTTCGTATAATTCGTAGCTTAATTGGTTTGTTATTTTTTTTTTTTTTTTATTATTGAAAATTTAGAACATTCCAATTTATTTTGAAGATTCATCGTTATTCGATAACCATATAAAAATAATTTATCGATTAATTATAATTATCAATACTCTACTCTTGTAAACATTTACTATTGGTTTGTGAATTGAGTAACGAAAATGAGGGTTTCAATAATGACTTTTTGGTTACGTATAGAATCGAGTAATTTTAATGACAACTATTCATTAATTAACAAGCATACTATTTTGCATTTGGCAGTATTCAATTACCAGCTATTTAGGCTTTAGACGTAACTGTGTTAAATGCTGGTGATCCAGATCTGCATGTACCAATGAACGGTGTAAATAGTACAATATGAATACTGCAAATCTAAGCGTGTTAAATTTGCATGTTTACATGAAGAGAATTTCCGTTTAAATTCTCTGTTTAAATTTAAAACGATAAAAAATTACACTTTTATGCAACTAAATCAGCGTATATTGGAAATTTAGGTTACTTTGCATTACTTAATTTAAAGTGCTTACACGGAAAAAAGATTTTACGAAAAATTACCGTTGTCACATCGTAATCCAGGACCAGACTTTCAATATCTTAGAATTTACGACTTATACACGAACTTTAAATGTGACATCGTAAAATTTTGCATGTGAGTAGTAAATTTTGAAATATTAAATTATGGAAGTAAAATTATTGAAAGTCTGGTCCTGGATTACGAAATGTCAATCATAATTTCTTGTACAAATTTTTTTTTCCTGTAAAAGTTAAAAAATGGAGAGTAAATCATCAAGATTTAAGTAATACTGAACTTATTTTTTAATATTAAATAGATACGTTGTTTAATTTGCTTGTAAATGTACGGCACTGGATTCTGACGCATGCGATAAAGAAGATGACACACGGTCGAACGGATACTATGTCACTGCACTAATACAGTGATGATTTCCCATGTGGTTGACCCTATCTCAACTTATTATTCAGGCGTGGATTCCTGAAGACTGATCTTTAAAGGTTTTAAAATAAAAGAAAAAAATTAAAATGCTCTTTTTTTTTTTGAGGAAGGAAACCAGACTGAATATTACACAGAAATTATATAAATTTCATTTTAAATGCTTTATGCACCTATTTTATAATGAAAGAAAAAAATTAAATGAAATTTTCTAACAACAAATTTATATAACTAATTTTATGTTGTTTTTCATTTTAAAGTTTAATGGTGGAGCTCTATCACTCAACATTCAAGCAAATAAATATTTTTAAGATGTATTGAACGAATGAAAATATTAAAAATCCTGAATTTCTTTTGATACTGCACATGGAAAAAAAGTAAGCTGTAATAAATAATAGTCGATTTATATAATAAGTAATGATCAACTGCTAAAAATGACCATCTTTTATTTTTTTTTTTTTTTTTTTTTTTAAGTTGACGATATTTGGTAATTAACAATATTACGTTATTATAGATTATTAATTTAGATGTAAAAAAATAGTGTTTTCAAAAAATACATGTGAACTCTTTTAGGGGAAGGGAAATAGAAATTAGAGGGGTGAATGGGAGAATGGGAGATATTAACATTAAATATTTTATCTACATATTTACAAGTATTATCTGATGATAAGTATTGATAATTGTTAAAAAAAAAAAAAATTACCATTTCAAACAGTAAAATTGGGATTTTTTTCCCTTTTTAGCCCCGCTGCGCTAAACAAAGTAGCCGCTTTCCGCCTCCATCGAGGAAAAAAATAGTATACACTCCTCGGCAAGTAAATAAGAAAGCCTCAGATCACATATTTGTTGACCTCGGCTTCGCCTCGGCCAACAATTAGATATGATCTGAGACATTTCTTACTTTCCTTCCCTAGGGGTGTAATATACTATTAATAATCACTACACAGAAAAAAAAATGTTCTTGAATCAAGTATATATTTTTGAAGAGCTCAATATTCTTGATTTGAGTAGAAAAATTCTTGATTTAAGGAAATTTTACTTAATTCAAGAACTTTTCTTCTTGATTCAAGACAATTACCCTCTTCAAAATTATATTCTTGGTTCAAGAATTTTTCTCTTGGATCAAGTTAATTTTTTTTTCTGTGTATGCAATATTTATGATTTCAATGCTACAATTTATTCTTTACCTGTGAGGCCCCCTTCTCCTCATCTGAGTTTCCCTTTTCCTCATAATATGGATTATATATTGGAACGGCAATTTTTACTGTTTAAAACTGTAATTTCTTAAGATAAGAGAGTCATTATTTACCATAGTGACAGCTACTAATCACTTATTTTCGATATTAAATTATAAATTGTGGCTTTTACACTTTCTACGTTAAGTTCTGTAATATTTATATTTTTGCCACCCCGATGTCCGCTTTACTGTTTGAAACTATAAAAATTAACCGGAATCCGAGTCAATTTTACAGTTTACTTTTTTCCGTGTGTCAAATGTTCCAATTTACAATATGCGATTCTTGAGTTTACAAACAACTACCGCCTCTTTGAGAATTGTTAAAAAACAAATTAACAGACTATTTGCTTACCATAAAAATGTGTACTTACTTGAAAAAATATTTGATATGCCTGCAGAAGAGGTAAAAATTGTGATGGAAATACTCGTCGAAATATATTATTTATTATTAAAGTAGCAACGAGCAAACCGTGAGTTTTGTATCAGTTCAAGGCATCGATAATACGAAAAGAATGAAAGGAAAATCGCATTAATTGGTCGTTTTTTTCTAGAGCTATACTGTTAACAACTCCTAATTTCGTAATAAAATTAGCGTTTTAAGTATTAAAACGACTGTCTTCTTATAAACTTTTTAATGATCGACTTAAAAATGTAATTAATCTGTTCAGTAATCATGTATCTTTAGTACAGTGCTCTTATTATATTTTCGACATTTCCACTTTCAGGCAAAAGAAAATCATACCTTGATTCTTTGTACTCAAAGCATGCAGTATAATATTAATATCAACATTAAACTGTCTTTGAGAGTTTTATAAGTAAATGAAATAAAGTATCTCATCAAAACTTTCTTTGACTTTCGAAAGTACAAACTTATGGGTAAAATTTATTAATTCAGTAATACAATAATGAAATTTTCAACCCTTTTTCATAAAAGTTTTTAAACATCAACCCGAATACACGATCAATCAATTATGAATAAATTAATACGGTTATCGATCTTCAAGTAAAAGTGATAAAAAAATTATACTGTACGTTTGTCAAGTATAAAATGTATTTTGAAAATAACATAAACCTCAATATAAGACATATGATAAATATATCTCTATCTAGGACAAGATTTGTATTGTTAAGACAATCTTGCAAAGTCGCTTAGACGCTTCCTCAGAAATTCCCGGTTGTCATTGGTAAGATCCCAGATTTAGTATCTCTTAATACTTTCTCATGAATGTACTATTGTCAACCAAGTAAATCCCTCATTAGCGTCCGTAAGCTTCAAGCTTCTGTTTAACTTGCAACATATGAGGATAACTTGGGGTAATTGGATAGCGTTTATTCAAGTTTACATATCATCTTGTTTAAATATTAAATGCTTTTCACAGATATTTTTAAAAAAGTTTGGAAAATCCATAATTGCACGGCTTATAACGCACATTTACTATTTACACGGAAAAAAGAAAAATATGATATAAACTTTAATTTGCATACCTCACTATTAGTCTAAGCCAAAAATTACTTACTTTTTTTGTCTATTTAACGAAATTTTACTCTTGCATTCGTTTTGGAAATGATTATTTTAGTAGCTGTTGGATTCACTATAAAATCTACTTCCATTTCAGCTGCCGAATGGTCATTTTTTTCGAACTATCGGCATCTATTTTCCTTTTAATATACGTAAGCAGTCTAAAAAAATCTAGTGACATGATTGCTTGATCTTATTCTAACTTGATTAAGTGGCGCCATAGTTTTCACGTGCGAAAAATAAGAAAAGTTCTTGTGTTTTTGTACATGTGTATCATAGTGAATTTTTATAAAAATTCATTTACAAGAAAACTACGTAAACTAGGCTACTGATATAAATACGGCACCAGTTCATCGAATTCTGAAACTAATAAAAAAAGTCCGGTATCTATCTATCAGTTTTTTCGGGAGTTATTGTGAGTACATATAAAATCAACGTACAGACATCCGGACGTCTATGTAAAATTTTTTTACCCAAAAAAGCGATATGATGAAGTTGGCCATCAAATATAATTAAAAATATAAATTTCTTATACTGACTAAGTTAACTCATACACAAGCTAGTCGCAAAGTATCCAACGCAACGTTGTTGTTTTCAAATTCGATGGAAATACCATTTAATATGAAATATATTATTCATATTAATAATCAATTCTAAAAAATGGTCAATTAAATATTTTAGTTTTTACTTAACTTGGTTATAATTTCTTTTTAATAAATATTTTTTGAAAAATAATAATAATTTAATGAATTAAAATATAAATATTGGTGGACCTATTACATTTAGGTATCTTTTTATTGAGTTCATAATTTTTTAATATAGACTTCATCATTTTGTTTATCGAATCTAGTAATTCTATCCAATGTTTTTTTTTTTTTTCATTTATATTACAGACCATTATAATAATTTTCCGGAATTTTATTGGAAACAAAATCTAGTTTCGTACTACAATATTTGTCTTCTAATTCATGTAATTAATATTATTTTTGAAAAAATATTAAACAAAAAGGATCTTATCATTATGTTAAATAATAAATAATGAACTATTTTATAAGAAACATATATTTTAAATAAACAATTAAAATATTCTATAATTATTAATTCCCTGGCGGATCTTAAATACCGTAGAATTACGGTATTCTACGGTAAAAATACGGTCAATATACCGTATGGCCACCGTAGATCACGGTAGCATTTTACTTGCACAGTACGAACCGTAAAACGCCGTAACATACAGTAAAGAACGGTGAAAATTGATTCAGAAAAATCTTCAATAATATTGAATTAAATTCACATGATAATTAATTATTTTATATTTATACGGTATAGCTAAATTTTCACTATAACAAAACCTTTTTGATTGTTTCTAACATTTTTCTTCGATCATTTTCGGATTTTTGTTTTCTTTAAAATTTTTTTTCTTATGCCAAAGAAGTATAACTTCTGACGCATGTACATAAGTACACACACCATTTTTTCAAAGTAACAATATAAAATGATTTTGTAAATTATAAGATGGATTAATTCAAGTAGGAAGTGCGAATCAAGTGATAAGACTAAAGTAATCTGTTTTAACTAGTTATTTCATATATGCGACGTTTCGTCGGGTTTATTCCGACATTCTCAGGTATCTGACAAACTGACAAAACGTATATATGAAAATAAATAGTTAAAACAGATTACTTTGGTCTTTTCACCTGATTCCCATTTCCTAAAGTATTTTTTCACAAAACCTGAAGATTCCCTGATTAAAAATATTGATTGAAAAAAATT
>JZSA01002592.1:0-82263 GCA_000956155.1 Cotesia vestalis | reverse complement strand
GCTACTGGTTGATAGAATTTTATTCTGAAAAAACTCGGATGCGAAGGTATTCGAACCTGGTCCGTCTGCGTGGAAGTCTCAAGCGGCGTCACGGGTGCTGTTAACTGATCTGAGTGTAGCGTTCTTAGATTAACTATTAACTATTTCAATGTTCAACAATCAATTTTTCTCGGTATAATTGAGTTAACTTGATTGTTGTTAGGAATTTTTTTATTTATTTCATAATTGAACAATTTCTGAATTTTAATAATAAAATAACTTTCCAGTTTTTTTAAACTTTTCATTTCTTAAGCAAAAAATTAAAAATTAATTAAAAACGAATGATTTATTAGTGAATGAATATATTTATTAAAAATCATTGGTTTCTTGCTAAAATATATATATTTTTTTTCTAATACAAATGACTAAAAGAAATAGGTTTAACTGATTGGGTAATGTAAAAATTTATCCTAAAAGTCCGCCAAAAAAATATTTATTAACTTATTAAATCTATTTTAATGGAAACAATTGTTGATTTAATGTTACTAAGCTTGTTGAATAATAAAAATGTTGAAAAAAATTAAAAAATTATCAATGTAATACTTACAAAAAGAAAACATTGTTATAATAATTTAAATTGTTTTCTTCTAAAAAAATGTCTTAAGATATTTTTCAAAAATCGATTTACTAATTTTTAGTACATATTAGTTTATAATTTGGTCAAACGTTAAATTAAAAAAAAAAATTGAAAACAATGATACAACATAGTAATGACTGATACGCATTGATTGTTTTCAAGTGTATAAATAATTAGCCAGAGCATCGGCCAAGCAATGGCTGATAATCAAATCACATACCATTATATCATAATAAATATCGTGCGGTAGCCGATAGTTTACCTAGACTCGGTCAATACATAACGCCAATGCTTGGCCGAACATTAAAGCCGATGGTTTACCAAGGCTAAGCCGATACAAAACGCCGATACTTGGCCGAGCATTAGCAGCCGTGCCTTGGCCAATGAACGGAAATTGTTGAGCATCGGCAACTTTGTATGGGCATTTGAATATCACAAAACTACTTGACCTTGACGTGTCGAGAGTAAAACACTGCTTTCGCGTTATAAGGCGTGCAATACACAACAAAATTTTCAGACACTAATTGTTATTTGCATCTTTCATCGCTGATGTACGAGCTAAAACAGCGATGGCATTGCTCAAGAGTGCAATCAATTAAATTGCCAACGTTATTGCCCCGTTAAAGCGTTTTGGCGCTTGACGAATTTTTTGTTAAAACCCAGGGATAATAAGAAAACGTGCGAAATATCGAAGTAGCAAGTGGTAGAGCTTGCGTAATCTTGCTTTAGGGTACAACAAAGTTTCCTATAGACTTAAAACCACGAACGTTAGTACTACGAAGCGTTGGTCTCCTCTAGCCTGAAGCTCCGGAGATGAGAGAGAACCAGCTTCTCAAGAAGTTTCTTGATCACCGACACGATCTCACCCAAGAGTAGTTGACTCTCATTCCCTTTTCTCTTACTCTTGCATACTCGCTTCTTCTCCGTCCGCGGTAGTTGCCCACAAATCAATGGTGTCCAAAGTTTAACCATGCTCAGACCACGTTACGCGCTAGCGTGTAATTAACCTATAACCTCATTTTACATTTTTATAAAAGCTCACAATATATACTAATTTAACTACTGCAACTATCATCTATTAAATCATTAGGTCCCTTTCTGTACCGCCATCAGACAAACTAGTTTCTAAATAAATTATGTTAATCAAATTCTATTCAAATTTTTCTATTTTGTGGACCTCACACTCCAAAAGCACTGTTATCTATAACACCCAAAGAAAATTATGGAAAATATTCCTTTAATTGGTAGGAATGGTTTCCATAATGGTTATAGAAATCATCCCTAGAATATTATAGAAATGGTTCCCATAATGGTACAAGAACAGTTCCCAGGTCATTATGGGAACTATCTTTATGATATTGCACGCCTCATAAGCGAAGCGTTGAGGGTGTGCTCTACTCTCGACATTTCAAAAAAAGTTTTCTCGAAACTGAAATTGATTTTTTGTTATTTATATTGCACTTACAGGTTAATTTGAGTGCACTAATATCAAGTCAAATAATTTTTCAGGCACATAAAATATATTTCAATAACAATTTTTTGTTTAACATAGTAAATGATAACATTAAACATAATCTTTTGTGGACGTCCGTGTATGGATGGATGTATGTGGCATCAAAATTGGTCGAAAAAATGATCGTACCGGAATAATTTTTTTTAATTATCTAAAGTAACACACGACAGAATTTCTTAGTTAATATGCGCGTTCAATTCACTGTCGTTAAATTACTACACAGAAAAAAAAATGTTCTTGAATCAAGTATATATTTTTGAAGAGCTCAATATTCTTGATTTGAGTAGAAAAATTCTTGATTTAAGGAAATTTTTCTTGATTTAAGGAAATTGTACTTAATTCAAGAATTTTTTTTCTTGATTCAAGACAGTTACCCTCTTCAAAATTATATTCTTGGCTCAAGAATTTTTTTCTTGAATCAAGTTAATTTTTTTTTCTGTGTATTTATATAAAAAACTAATATATGACTGTTGATTTTTTTGTATATTCACCTATACATTTTTATTACAGTATTTTTTTTCCTCACCTTAGAATTATGGCGCTACTAAAACATATGCTATATAGCAGAGTTGTCTGTTTTTTTTTTTTATTATTTTATTTTAATTTGATTAATTATTTGATTGTTAGCAGTAATAAAGATAAAAAAAAATTGCTCAATTTCTTTAAAAGCATTTTTTAAATTTATTTATTGAATAAAAATAAATAAAAAAAAAAAAAGTCAAATGTAAAATCTTAAGTTGTAACCTCGTGAATATAACTCCATCTTATATCTATAAACGGTGCTTACTTACAAGTCACGGTTGACTATTGAGGTGTTTTTCTACATTTTATATTTTATTTCAATCAATTTTATTGTGAAAAATGAGATTATGAGGCGTGCACTTTTGGATTTTCCAAATTTTTATGGAATCAATTCCTAAACCATTCTGAAAACCATTCCCATAATAATATTAATATTAACAGGAAATTGGAAAAATTGAAAAAACGCAGATTATTGATTCCGCAACATTTCAGTGATTTTATTTGGCCATCAGGCATCTCAATTCATACGCGTAACAATATAAAACTCATTATAGTCCATCCTTCATCTCACTCAACATAATTAACAAAATTCGTTTATTTTATTAATTAAATTAAAAAGAACAGCTAACAGATAACTTGTACATGTAAAATAAACAGAGGACACCTACTCTGCGTTTTTTTCAATTTTTCCAATTTCCTGTTGATATTAATATTATTGTCAATTACTATGGATGTTAATTTCAATGATTTCCATAATAGTATAGGAACTATCCCAATGCTATTATGGGAACTATTCTTATACTAGTATAGGAATAATTCCTATCATGTTATAGGAATTATTCCACAATACTATGGAAATTATTTCTATATAGTGTCAAACAAATATTTATTCCCCGAATAGTAAAAAAATTCTCTCAAAATATAGAGCATTGAATGGAGCTTTTAGAGAAAAAATGTACAATAGAAATATTTTCTGCATTACTTTCTAACAAAATAGTCTCATAATAGTATAGGAATCATTAGAATTATATTGTAGGAAACACTCCTATAATAATATGGAAACTATTCCCATAATATTATGGAAATAGTTCCCATATAGTGAGGAAAAAAAATACTTTCATTAAGAAAATTTTCTTGATACAAGAATTTATGATCTTGAAAATTTTCAAGAATATATATTCTTAGCTCAAGAACTTGTTTATTTAATTGAAATAATTTTTACTTCATTTAAATAGAGCTATTCTGTTGTTTATCTATTATCTTAAGATAAATATTGATGATCTTCTCTTCAGAAATTAATAATTAATAATAATAGAATATTCGATCGTCAGCGAGTTTCTTGAACCAAGAAATTGTTAATTGAGTAAAAGTATTTTTTTTTTTCAGTGTAATTGTATGGAAATTATTCCTATACCATTATGGGAATCATTCCCATAGTATTATAATAATAATTCCCATAATGGTATGGACATAGTTTCCATGCCATTATGGGAACTATTCCCATAATTTATAGGAATAATTTCTATAATTTATTGGATTCATTCCTATATATTACGGGCATCTTTCCCACACTGATAAAAAAATTGACTTGATTCAAGAGCCAAACTCTTGAACCAAGAATCCCATTTTGAAGAAAATGATTTTCTTGAGTCAAGAAAATAAATTCTTGAGCTAAGAAATTATTCTTGGTCTAAGAAAATTTTCTTGTTTCAATAATTTATTCTCTTGACTCAAGAAAATCATTTTCTTCAAAATGGAAATTTTAGTTCAAGAGTTTGGCTCTTGAGTCACGTCAATTTTTTTATCAGTGCACAATAGTACAGAAACCGTTCCTATAAATTATAGAAAAATATCCTACAATTATGGGAACTGTTCCCATAATTTAAGGTTGTAGTTTCTATAATGACTTAGGAAAAAATCCCATAAAATTATGGGAATAATTCCCATATTTTTCTTTCCATATAGTTTATTGCCACTCGAAAATCGAAATGTTAATTTTATAATTTTTAATCATATCGCAAATTAATAATATATGCTCACATGGCATGTTATTCTCAATGGAATAAAGATCAATAACTAATTAGCAGATTTTATGAATTATCAAGTTGATGAAATTGGAAGCTTACATAAAAATATTTGTATGAAAATTTACTATAATTTTTTTATTAGTTCTACTTGAAGCTCAATGTTTTCATATCAATTTATTCATAATTGATTGATCGTGTATTTGCATTGATGTTTGAAAACTTTTATAAAAAAAAGAGTTGAAAATTTCATTATTGTATTGCTGAATTAATAAATTCTACTCTTAAGTTTGGACTTTCAAAAGTAAAAGAAAGTTTTGATGAGATACTTCATTTAATTTACTAATAAAACTTTAAAAACAGTTTAATATTAATATTAATATTACATTGCATGCTTTGAGTACGAAGAATTAAAGTATGATTTTCTTTTGCCTTAAAGTGGAAATGTCGAAAATATAATAAGATCACTGTACTAAAGATACATGATTACTGAATAGATTAATTACATTTTTAAGTCGATCATTAAAAAGTTTATAAGAAGACAGTCGTTTTAATACTTAAAACGCTAATTTTATTACGAAATTAGGAGTTGTTAACAGTATAGCTCTAGAAAAAAACGACCAATTAATGCGATTTTCCTTTCATTCTTTTCGTATTATGGATGCTACGAACTGATACAAGACTCACGGTTTGCTCGTTGCTACTTCAATAATAAATAATATATTTCGACGAGTATTTTCATCACAATTTTTACCTCTTCTGCAGGCATATCAAATATTTTTTCAAGTTAGTACACATTTTTATGGTAAGCAAATAGTCTGTTAATTTGTTTTTTAACAATTCTCAAAGAGGCGGTAGTTGTTTGTAAACTCAAGAATCGCATATTGTAAATTGGAACATTTGACACACGGAGAGAAGTAAACTGTAAAATTGACTCGGATTCCGGTTAGTTTTTATAGTTTCAAACAGTAAAGCGGACATCGGGATGGCAAAAATATAAATATTACAGAACTTAATGTAGAAAGTGTAAAAGCCACAATTTATAATTTAATATCGAAAGTAAGTGATTAGTAGCTGTCACTATAGTAAATAACAACTTTCTTATCTTAAAAAATTACAGTTTCAAACAGTGAAAATTGCCGTTCCAATATATAATCCATATTATGAGGAAAAGGGAAACTCAGATGAGGAGAAGGGGGCCTCACTCTGGCAGAATTTAACATTTGAAATAGTAAAAATTCTACTCTTAAAATATATATTTTACCAGTCCAAGCAAGTCAATAATTATAGTTTCATTTTTAGCGTTGCATTTAAATTAAAATTTACCATTTTACTTTGTAAATATCGACGTTGCTTGTTTAAAAAATTAATTAACTGTATTTTATACTCTTTACATATTATGCGATCATTTTTTAAATACGAAATGATAAATATCCGTCAAAATTATCAAATAGTCTGTTAATTTGTTTTTTAACAATTCTCAAAGAAACGGTAGTTGTTTGTGAATCCAAGAGCCGCATATTGTAAAGTGAAACATTTGACAGTATTGATAAAAATTCAGTATTTTGAATATATTGACTTATTCAATACTCCTTTAAAATATTTATTTGCTTGAAATGTTGAGTGATAGAGCTGCATCATTGAATTTAAAGTTTTTTCATGCGATTATTGATAAGAAAACATTAAAAATAAAAACACGATAAAATCTTTCACAAAACAATAAAAATTTTTTCACTAATTTAAATTAATTACTGAAAAATAAGAACTCAAGGCACGAATATTTCATCCTTTTTATCGTGCTACGCTCTATTTTTTTTTATTTTTATTTGTTATATTTGACAACAGCTCGAAGATTGATAAAAGAGTAATTGACTATCAGAATTTCAATCGATAATTATCCGAAAAATTTAGAAGCTGTTAATTAAAGGTTCAGGTGGTACAATAAAAGTAAGTATAATAGACAATGTTGAAAAAAGACAAGAGACTTAAGCTAAGAAACTTGTGAGGATCCAGAAGTTGAAGATGTAAGAATTACGTAAGTACAAGAAAGAAGAAAACAAAGAGGTATAAAACGTTCAAAAACTTTAAGAGGATCGACATCGAATCCCGTCTTAATAGGGACGTCATTCCGGATAAATTGCAGGGTATTGTTGTGACGAGGGCACTGCCCAAGGACCGTAGTATACGTGAGAAGAATTTGTTTATAAACACAAGCCCACTCAGATAATTTTTTATTACAAGATTTACAGCTCTCAACAATCTATTTAACTTGATAAGTTTGTATTTTTCTTTTTCGAATTGGTGATAATAAACAATTCTCATGTTATTTTCCGTAGAATGTACTTTAGAGTAATTAAAATTTTCAATTCTTTAAATGATAAAGATAAAATGTTCGTCAAGTATTATTATGTTTTAAATTTTCATATATATTAATTCGAAAACATAATTAATTAAATTTTAGAAAAAATAATTATTTGAAAATTTATTGGAAGAGTTTATGAGCTGAATTGAGTGTTATCCTTTTTTTTATAGTTTTAACTTACAAATTATAATAGTTTTCCTTATGAAATACATAATAATAAACATTCAATTGTAATAATTAACGTTAAAGCCAGTTGCTCCGAATATTGACCATTACATACTAAATATTGACTGCCTGTTTTCCAAATACTGACCCGCAGTATTATGCTTACTAAACATAAATAACTTTGAATTTTAATCTATAATTATTTCGACATTAGGTAATTTATTCATTTATATGTTCATAATTTCAGTATTGTTGTTAGTTGTTCTATATTCTGATATATTATTATCTTCAGTAATATTGAAATTAATTACCGAAGCCAGATTAATATTAGGTACATAAAATAATTTACACCAATTTTTGACCAGAGTATTATTTCAATTCTTAACATGGTTTTTCTAACAAAAATTATTGAAAATTAATCTTCGATTTTGAATTGTTTTGACAAATACTTATTCATTGATTTGGAAGTATTGAATTTTATATAACGTAAAAACCCCCATTATAGACACTTTAAGAGAGATCATGAATATTTGAATTATATTGTAAATTTTTTTTTTAAAAATACACCTTAATCATTGTTTTTACTTATATAACGATACTGCCATTCTAATACGTCGTATCCCTCAAAATTTGACAAATTGACTTTTTTTGCAAGATGGAATCATAACAATGTTATGCAAGTCATATTAAAATTTTAATGGTCAAATAGTTTAATAACTATTTTTATCTGTCGAGTCCCATTTAATCAATTTTAAAAATAAATCGTATTTTTTTTTTTTTTTTTTTTTTTTTTTAATTGCTTAAAGTCGTATAAGCTACTAAGGTCATAAGCGACTACGGTAGGGGGTAAACTTTTGAGATTGGAACTCGTTTTATTTTTTTGGGCTGAGCAGAGTAAAACATTTAAATATTGAAAATATTCATTGGTGTACGCCGGACTCGAACCCGGTCCAATGCATTGGTAAACAAGGGCCGGATTCGATAGGCTACTGCGCGCCTTAATCGTTTTTACCGTCTGCTGAAAAATTTTATAAATGTGTAAAAAAGTTTATGTATGTATGTATGTATATATATGTTTATATATATATCAGATATAACGCGGCTTGTCACGACGATAGCGTTGCCAATTTACAACGGATCTTTACCAAACTCAACATACTTATTCTACAGATAGATACCGAAGTCAAGTTCGTAGATGAGCTTAATCGGTCAATTAATTTAGAAATGCTAGGATTTTAAAATTTTAAAAATCATAAAAATTCATATTTCTTCACTTTCTTACACGTATAACTTTTGAATGGGATAATTTATCGAATTTCTGTAAGTTTCATTCAAAAGCTCTTTAAATAAGCTTCAATTTGAGTACCATATTATATGTATAGTCTCAAAATTATGGCCTATTTCGCTATGCTAAATATGAAATTTGCTGTTGCACTCGTCTTACCAAACTAATAGATACTTGTACCAGTATATGATCACTCTATGTATTTGTATATCTATATTCATATATAAATATATAAATACATGGAGTGATAATGTACTGGTATATGAGCATCTATTGGGACTTTGACCTTACGTATTTTTCTGCCCTCGAGGCGGATTGTAATGTCATGACTGTTTAAACTTCGATTGTAATGATTACAATATGAATAATACTTAAAATATAATTGTAATTTTTTTTTTATTAATAAGAAATTATTATTATTATTATCATTTAAATGAAATCTACTTCCATTTCGGCTGCCGAATGGTCTTTTTTTCAGTTAAATTTATATTAACAATGATCATTTTTACTATCTAATGCAAAACTATCAATAATTTTTATTATTTTAAAATTCGTTTAAGACTTAGCTTTTCTATATTTTTTACCAGGTTTTCTTTTTAGTAATTTTTTTCTAGTCTTAAATACTGTGATTCTTATAAAATCACATGACAGTATATAAACTTACATTATGGCCTATGTCGTTAGTTGACGCAAGTTAATTTTTATGTTGATTTCACAAGAGATTAAAACTTGAATTGAATAACTTGAGGATTGATCTTTAAGTTCCATGCTATTCAGACATATTGATATATGACTACAATTCATTAACAGTAAGATTTGTAAATTTGTTACACGTCTAAGAAGTATCAGATTGTAGATTGAGGCATTGAATAGTGCTTAATTTAATTACTCGATCTATCACTTTGCGTAAGAAAATTTTAGACTCTTGCCACTTATCTTCCATCGCTGAACTATTGACTGTTCAAAAATTTGTTCCACCGCAACAAAGAAAATAAATTTGCAAGTAAATATACAAAATTGAAAAAATATTTTTTTCGAAATTATTTTGTGGCTACGATTATTTAAGAGTTTGGACTAGATTTATATTACAGTAACTTTACTCTACAGAAATACATTTATTATCTTATAAAGTTAAAAACCCTTAGAGTATTATTTACTTCAGATTAAAATGTTTCTTCTTTTATTAATTCAAGTAGTTGAAAAGCAGAAGATTTTAGTTACTTCTAAGAATATAAGTTATATACCTTAATTCAACCATAAATAATAATTGTACAAGATAAATGTCAACTGACAAGCGTATTTTAATGATATTTACTTAGTTGAACTTAATGACAAGTACGAAAGCACGAAAGAATGCTCCTGAGGACTGAGAAACCACGGAGCAGCAATTGCGAAGCTCGTGCTATGCACCAGCTAATATGGCTTTATACACCCCAAGGGGTATTTTGATGAAGTTCAACTTGTTCCGGTTGAAAAATCTTTATCTATTCTTCTTCTCTTATTTCCGATTTTTTTTATTGCATTCTATTCAACGTTTTTCTTTTTAAAAATCTAGACAAACATAAAAGCTTTCTGACATTTTATAGTAAATATTAAGAAAAAATTTAGATAAAAATCACATTAAGAAAATATTTACGAAATAATTTTCCCGGTAAAATATGTTCATTTTCTATTGACAGCACAAAAGTGATATAAATCATTTTACTTCAAACTTGGAATTTCTTAAACTTCTTATTGAAACATTATTAACAATCAAAACTTGAACTTAATGAATGTATATAGAGTTGCAAGTATGATGAAAAACTTTCACCTGGAAGAACTTGCTTCGAGTTTGTTCATGCAAGAGTTATTAGTAGGATATCGATTGGATCGATTAGAGTTTTCGATACTTTTTCTACACTTTCTTGAAAAATGTAATCTGATATAAAGAAAGTAAAGTTCTATTTTAAGAACGGGTATCATCAGGTCTTAATTCGACAAAAAATTTAAGGAATTTTGGATTTTTTACTTCAAAAATGCATTAAATTTCTTCCGTCTCGAATTTCTAATAACACACAATAGTTTCTTAAATTTAATGAAACCATTTTTTAATTGAGGGAATATGTTTTAAACTAAAAAAAATATTGAGATTTTTAAGAGAAAAATTCTTCACCTAAAAAAATTATTTTGAAAAAATTTATTATATTGATGTAAGAAAAAAAATTTTTGAACTGAAAAATTTTGCTTGGTTTAAGTAAATTTTATTTGATTCAAGAATTTATTGACTTGATTCAAGACAATTCAACTCTTTTTAAAATTATTTTCGTCGTTCAAGAATGTTTCTTAACCAAGTCAATTTTTTTTTCTTCGTAGACACAGAAATTGCACGCCTCATAGCGCGAAGCTGCTGTTCTAAGCGTGTCTTAGGTCACAATAAAAAAATAATAACTATTTTTACCATTCGTTTTTCCATCAATTATTTAATCATTTTTAAACAACAAAAAAATTACAATTACAAAAAAATCCATGATTCAAAAAAGTGCAAGCTGGCAGAGTGGAAGCTCGCAAAAAGTAATGCGCCCTGGTTGGCAGGATCTGAGTCTTTCTAAGAATCATAAAAAAAATACTTAGAAATTATTTCAGCAGAAAAATGTAGTTATCGCACTACGTAAGGTAATTTTGAAAAAAATTTTTTCGCAAAATGACGGAAATGTGATTGTATTTTTACCTTATTTTTTTCAACTTTCGAAACCTTTCAACAATAGTAGAATAGATATTTATAACAAAAGGCCGTGAGGTAACGGTTTTCTGACAGCGAAGATATTTCGATATGAACTTAAGGCTTGTGGCAGGAAATTCCGAAGTGAACGTAATTTTAATTTACGCTCGTTTTCGAACATTCGCGTCACAAACATCAAAGCGAATATCGAAAAAAAGTCGTCAAAATCGTCACTAAACGACCAAATGACGTACAATATTTTTTGTTATTATCGCTCCATAAGTTTAACTTTTGAGGGGTAGGAGGCAAGCAATGACATATTTAAATTTTATGAAGTTTCACAAGGGCAAAAAAACTTAATTTTATATTAATTATTTTTTTATTAATATTTATTTATGGCGTGATTGATATTTTATTAACATTAAGTCCGCTTCATAATAAACTGCCAGCAGAGAAATAATTAGCGCCACTCAATAGTAACTGCCCAGGTAGGAAAGAACAACTGGACAAGGCTTGGACCAAGCCTGGGCCAAGCGTCACCAGCCTTGGGTGAGGCTTGGCACGAGCCTTGGCTAAACATTGGGCCCAGGGCTCGGACCAAGCCTTGGGGAACTAATTTGCCAGGACTAAAAAAAATGCAAATATTATTAAAAAATTAAATTTGATTTTAATTGTATTCGTGATTTCACGGTTTATTAACAGCTTTACGTGTTATCGTATCTCGCGATTACACCAAATTACCTTGAAAAAATCTTTGCTTACGATGGGAATCGAACCTGGGTCACCCGCGTGAAAGTCTCGAACTGTACTGACTTTGCTGCACTTCGTAGTAACACTAACAGATTAGTTTTAGTTACTTAAACATCACTCAGTCATTTTGCTTTATTACATGATATTCCATAATTAAAATTGAACTTATAACTGCTAAAAATTTTGTATAGTTGATTTTAACGAAATATTTAAATTTTCTACTTTACTAAAAATAAATACATGATCATAATTGAGTACATCTAAATTGAGAAATTGTCACTTTTAATTTATAGAAAAGTAACTACTTAGTATAAGTTCATTCAATAATTTTTTTTTACGAAATATTCTTACTATTATTTAAGATAATGTGACTATAAATAATGAATAACTGAAGCATTTTTTAGCGTTAGATTTTCTTCACAAAAAATTAATATTTTTCATCATTGAAAAAAACTTTCCTATGATTCAATTAAAGCACCAAGCTAATTCTGAAATTATATTTGGTCCGATAGTAACTTCCCAAGGCTCAATTTGGAAATATCGAACCATCGAGCCAAGTCTCAAGCTAGACCCGGGCCAAACTTCGGGTGTCAGTGACTTCCCAAAACTATAGTTTCACTGATAGATATATTGTAGAAGTAATTTGTATATGTATAAGAGAGTGGTAAACAAACTTACTTGTTAACAATTTTTTTCAATATTTTTTTTTGGAGAGAAATAAACATTTTTAAAATATTCACAATATGTTTCAGTATTAAATTTATCATTTTTTATTCACATGGAAAATATTTTTTGAGCAGTTACGAGAGTTTTATACATTTTTCAGCAACAAAGAAATGATAGTTAAAAATAATTTGTTAACGATTAATAACTACATTTATTAAAATTTTTTTGTTGACAAGTCATTTATAAGATTCTATTAAATTCTTTTATCAGTGTTCGAAGCATTGGGCCAAATGTCGAACCGGGTTTAAGTCCGTGGTGATTTTTCAAGGCTTGGTTGAAATATATCGAGACATTGGGCCAAGCATCGGACCAGGCCTCGGCCAGTTGTGATCTCCCAAAGCTTGGTTCCAAAATATTGAACCATTGGGCCAAGCTTCGAGCCAGGCTTGGGCCAGTGGTGTACCCCAAGGCTCGGCTTGAGAATGTCGAACCATTGGGCCAGGCCTCGGGCCAGGCTTAGGCCAGTGGTGCACCCCAAGGCTCGGCTTGAGAATGTCGAACTATTGGGCCAAGCCTTGGGCCAGGCCTGGGCCACTGGTAACTTACCAAGGCTTGGCAAAGTAACAAATGGTCCAAGGCTGGGCCATTTGTCAGCATTGGTAAACCCTACCTGGGATGTTTAAAATTTACTCTCAATCATTGGTCAGTACACTAGAATGTAACTTTTTTTTTACAATCTCTTTCAAATTCGTCTGGGTGTACTCGAAAAGTTCGTAAAAAAAAAGAGGGGGTAAAACTTCACGGCCTAGGCCGTGAAAAAAAGGCCGTATGGTAGAATCTCTAGAAAAGAGTCCCTTTACGGCCGTCACCCAGCGCTCAAAAGTTGAACTTTTGGAGCGAGTATAACAAAAAAAATTTTTTTAATCGTTATAGATGGTCATAGTAATTCTTTTAATATTCGAGGTTTTATTTCACGATTTCTTTATTCTAGTAGGACTAATTTTTGAGTAGAACGGCCGTAGATAGGTGACGACATACACAGTAAAAAATTTTGCGTCAATGCGTCAAAAAGTTTTGTGTTAAAAATTTTTATGTTAAATATTTAACACTTTTTTGTGTTAATTTAACACAATAAATGTTAAATTTACACATAAAAGTGTTAAATATTTAACACAAAATTTTTTGACGCAATGACACAAAATTTTTTACTGTGTATAATTTAAAATTTTCATTCGCAGAGCGGTTTATCAAGTAGTTATATTTTTGACTAATCCTAAACTTAAAAAAATGTTGTTTTACGGTACGATTTAGAGTTAAATGCCGTTTATACACATAAAAATAATTTTTTTTAAGAATTAAACTTACAAAGATAAAAAAAAAATATTTCTACATTATTTTGAACAGAATTCCACCATTAAGAAAATATAAAGCAATAAACAGTTTCTTAACGTTTAACTTTTAAATAACCAATTTACTTATGTAAAAATTTTAAGGAGAAGAATAAAAGCCGATGGCTACTTGTTGTTCTAGTCACGCATTTATTTTTTTTACCAGTGCGATTTTTTATGGTTTTATTTTTACTACCCGCAAGTCACGTAAAACTACAGGTTTTCGTAATCAAGTCACCGAACTTTTCTACTACTTTGGACAAACCTGATTGTTTTAAGCTGCAAGAAAATTTTAACCCACTCTAAATCTTAAATATAAATTTTATTTTAGATTTATAAAGTAAATTTTATGTTTCAGGACTTTCAATAGGAAATTTCGATATTCTGGGCGAATTGTCGAAACATCATTTACTATTACTTGACTCAGCAATCGACGATCATAAAAATTGTAAGTACATTTAAAAATTATCAAAAAAAAATTAATAGATATATGTAAAAAAAAGAAAGTTTGATCTAAACTATGAAAATACAAAAAATTTACTATGAATAAAATGTAAAATCGAATCAAACAGTCATTACTCATGAGTAGAGAAAAAAATTAGGAACAAAAAGTAAATAAGCAGAAGAATGAATACAAACAAAATCTGTGTCACACTAATGACCGAATATCTACAGTGAAATTCATAAAATGGACCGTTTCACAGCCTCATCGTGATGCTACCTATTCGCTTTATTTTTTACTCGTCTCTTTTGTTTTCTCACACCAGCCATCATGAGCGCAAGAATGATTCAACCGCACCCTCTTCGTTTACACGCTCGTAGATTCTCACGGTCTATTTCCGACGAAGGAAAATCGATTTTTCCACTGACTTACGAATTGGAATAAAGTCTATGTCTAAGTATTCAATCGTGCATTAATAATAATAAAAAAAAAAAACTTGTTCGATTATATTTTTCTTAGTATTTACTCTGAATATTTAAATGTATCCGTTATTTATCATTTAATCATGAACTTATTTCTTCCTCTGTTTTTTAGAAAATGAGAAGTAAACCTTAGTAAAAATTTTTTTGTAAAATAAACACAATTTTTTTTTAGATTTTAAAAAGAACATTTATTGCACGCCTCATAAGGAAGAACACCACTGTGACGATCGAAAAAAAGAGGTGATTTTCGGAAATTTTTTGACAGGGGAAATAAAGGAATTTGGGGATCTGATTTTTTTTTTATTTTATTAAGGGTACATTAAAGATTATTGCCCTAAATTTTTATTGAAAAATATTTAATTATTACAAAGTTATTAACAATCTCGTAGAGCGCTAGAAAAAATTTCCACCTCAAAAACGGGTCATCTGAAATTAAAAACCTAAATTGTTTTCTAATGAGTAAAGGTGTAGTTATCGTTGCACGTACGGAATTTTGAAAATTTTTATTTTTAAAAAAAAGGCGACTGATTGAAAGTTTTCTTCGAAAATCAAGCGATTTCTTGAACTAAAATTGTCTCTATTTATTTTCCATCGCACTTGTAGAACTATATTTATATATGAATGTAATGGGAAAACACTAGTTTCAATACTTATGACATTTTTAAAAGACATTTTGCTTTCTAAATAAATAAAAAAAATGTTTAAATAAATAATAGCTTTAAAAAACTAAAAAACGCGCTTTTTATAGAAAACCAAACTAAAAAATAGAAAATAAATTCAAATTAAGAATAGTGTTAAAAATTTCAATAAATATAAATTAATAATAGTGTTAATGGAAAAAAAATGTATTTAATTTTAAAAAAAGCGTGAGGTGCTTTTTAAGATATTATCAAAATGATAATCACTCTACTCATATCTGCCAATAAAATATTTATAACTATTGACACCATGCCCCCCACGCTTTCTTTAAAATGAAATAATTTTTTTTTTATTCACACTACTATTAATTTATATTCATTCGTCTAAAGATAATGGTTGGAAATTAAAATTTCTGCCTTATCGACTATAGATAATAGTGTTAATGGAAAAAAAATGTATTTAATTTTAAAAAAAGCGTGAGGTGCTTTTTAAGATATTATCAAAATGATAATCACTCTACTCATATCTGCCAATAAAATATTTATAACTATTGACACCATGCACCCCACGCTTTCTTTAAAATGAAATAATTTTTTTTTTATTCACACTACTATTAATTTATATTCATTGAAATTTTTAATACTATTCTTAATTTAAATTTATTTTCTATTTTTCAGTTTGGTTTTCTATAAAAAGCGTGTTTTTTAGTTTTTTAAAACTATTATTTATTTTCTACTTTTTAGTTTGGTTTATATATAAAAGCGTGATTTTTTAGTTTTTTAAACTATTATTTGTTTTGTTGAGTTAAAAACTCTCTTTGGTGTTCGAAAATTTGTTAATATTAAATAAATCGACTAAAGATAATGGCTGGAAATTAAAATTCCTGCCTCATCGACTATAGAGAAAAATTATATAAAAAATTAAAATTAAAATTCTTGCCTTATCGACTATAAATAAAAATTATATAAATTAACAAAAACCTTATTTTGCAAAGTGAAAAATTGAATAATTTTATCGAATTAGTGTATTGTCATCGGTCCTCGATAAATCTACAAAGTTTAAACGAAATCTGGCCGTTTAAAGTGGGTCAAAATTGCGCCCAAAGAAGTCGGTTACAAACATACAAGTGAAGCTAATAAAAAGCGTGTAAAAAATCATTTCGTGGACGTTCAGTTGTCAAATGTATGTATGAAAACTGCTATGGTCAAGATAACTGCCGAAAAACTGAATTGATCAAGTCATATGTTTTTTTATACTCTTCAGTGTGATTTAAAATTTAGTCCTTTCGAAGATCACGATCTAATTCAATGTAGTTTATTTATAATTTGCAATAAATTAAAAATCCACTAATCGTTTGTATATCTATATCTATGTCAATAAGGTTCGCTTACAATACATGCGCAGTATCTTTTCTTTTCTGGTGGACAATGGCGCGAAAGATTTAAAAGTATTTGTATTTTATTTTAATTAATTTTATTAAGGAAAATGAGATTATGAGGCGTGCACTTTTTGATTATTTAAACTTTTTTCAAATTTTAACAGTTTAGATATTTAAGTAATAAATTTTCTTGTAATAACTAATACATTAATTTTCCATACATCTAATTCGGTTGTTATCTTTTGATTATACTGTCCAAAATACTTTCGCTAATTTCTTATTGTTTATTCGATAAATATTCTCAACTTTCACTTACCATTAATAAATATAAAATATTATGGCTGTGGTGAAAAAGAAAATTTGGAAAATCCAAAAATAGACGCTTCACTTATGAGGCCTGCAATTTGTATTAAAAAAAATCATTGCATCATTAATCAACACAATTTTAGAATTAGTATTGAGAATTTAGCACAAAATTTGTGTTGATTTTTAAATAACACCCAAAAAGTGTTATTAAAGACTAAAATAACGTTTTTTTGTTAAAAGGTAAGAAATACTGAAAAAAACTGTTACTTTATTAACATATAAAAATTTTTAAAACAGAATTTTCCGTCATAAATACACAATTTTCTCACTATGAAAGCTAGAAGACTGAAATAATATTTAATCGGAAGAAAAATTCTGATAAATGTTATAATAGAGTAATTTACGTCATTAGGCCGCATAGGAGCAATTTTCCGACCAAGTCGATGTTGCGATATTAACAGCTAGGGTTTGTAGCGTGAATTCACGAAAAAGAGTATAAATTTGACATCCAAGGCGATGCTGAGAAAATTAATTTACACTCGTTTTCGTTAGGTCGTGTCAAAAACTTTAAAGCGAATATCGCAAAATCAATAGTGTCGGATCGCCTTTTAACGACTGAATGACGGACTAAATTTACTGTTATTATTACTCAGCAAATTTAATTTGAGAAGATACGAACCTAAATTTAAAAATAAATTAGTAATAATTATCAATTTATTTTTTATTACTTGTAAACAAATATAAATCATTTAATAAATTTTTCACGATACTTTTCGTCTGATTTTAAAAGAAAAATATAGGTATACACTGAAAAAAAAAAATTCTTGACTGTAGTGTAAATTTTCTTGGCTCAAGAAAATATCAAGGAAGATTGAAAATTTCTTGAATGAAGTCAAAGTTTCTTGAGACAAGATAAATTTCTTGAGCCAAGAAAATTTCTTCTTGCTCCAAAATAACTTTTGTTTTCCTTAAAATTTTTTTGGCACAAGAAATTTGTTTTTTGTGTGTAGGAAAAAAAAGAAGAATGGTACATTTTGCTACTTGTGCAGGTGCCAAATAGTTTTTGAAAATTGAACTTACTGAGCGATTATGACAAAAAATAATACTTTAAACGCAGTCAAAATTTGAAATTTTGAAGAACTTATTGATAAAAAAGTGAAAGGAAATTATTTTCTCAGTTGCAGATGAGCCTGCTCCTATGTTTGCTGAGCCAATACCTAACGTCACAGTTAGCATTGGTCGAGATGCGTTATTGGCTTGCATAGTAAATAATCTGAAGCATTACCAGGTATGATAAAAATTTATTGAACGTCTTTACAATACTTTAAAATAAGTTGATTCATTTATACTCTACATTATTTTCTCTACATTTTTATTGAATCATTAATGACAAGACATTTGTCAGTCACTAGCAGAACTTTCCTACTTCATTTTAAATACATAATAAATATTATTTGTCACATTTCTTTTAGAAAATATGAGTAAGTTTTGGAATAAGAAATTAATTTGTTAAAAATTTTATTTCTTACCTGAAGAAATCAAAATTTTTTCTTACATTACATTTATTGTTGAAAAAAATTTTCTAGATTTGAAAAAAAACAATAGGATGAAAATTTGAAAGTTATCTATCTAAAATTGTGTTTTTCCAAATCAAAAAAACTTTTTTTCAAGAAAAAAGTTACAGTGAGAAAAATTTTGATTTCCTCAACTAAGAAATAAAATTTTTTTAACTTTTAAGAAATTAATTTCTTGTCATAACAATGCCCGTTTTTTTAAAAGAAATTTTTTCTCTCCGTGTACTTGAACATTGAGGTACGCTAAAATTCAATTTCCGTGAAGAACCTTTTAAAATTGAAGTTTTGAGTTTCGTTTTTAATATACTGATAGAAAAACAATCTTGATTCAAGACACCGCTGACAGATCAAAAGTGCGGTAGAGTACGGTAATATACGGCAAATTTACGGTAGGGTACAGTAGAGTACGGTACGTACAGTGATTTACCGTTATACAGTATGATACCGTAAATTACGGATATTGTACGACAAAGTACCGCGATTGTACAGTAATGTATCGTTATTATACGGTAACTTATCGCTAAAATATGGCATATTTGACGGTAGGTTACTATTTGAATACGGTAATGCGAAAAGTTCAGAAGTATATATTCTACCGTATTTTCACCGTACACTACCGTAATTTTACCGTTCTATACCGTATTTTTACCGTTCTTTACTGTATGTTACGATGTTTTACGGTTTCTACTGTGAAAGTAGAATGCTACTGTAATCTACAGTGGCCATACGGTATATCGACCGTATTTTTACCGTACAATACCGTAATTCTACGGTATTTCAGATCCGCCAGGGACTTTTTTTCTTGAAAATTTGAACTCTTGAATTTTTGTCTCTTGGTTCAAGATAGGCGATAACATCCCTGATAGCCATCTCATACTATAAGTTCTTGTAGTCAAGTGATTGCAGATAAGTTAGCGACAAGTTATCGTCAAGTTAACGTCAAGTCCATAAATGCCCACCCTTATATGCAAGTAGACAATAAGGTAGTGCCAAATTTTTAAAACAAGTTAACTATAAGCTTACAATAAACATGAATAGAAAATTTCGGTCACTTAACGGCAAGTGTTTTAGTACAATTCGTTGAAGTAAACTTGACCATAACTTTACGATAAGTTGTAGATTAACACTTATTGCCAACCTACTTTTCGTCAAGTTATCTATAATTCGCGGGACTAGGTAATCTGAAAGTTATGGTATGAGATGGCTATCAGGGATTGATTCAAGATGTTACCGACTTGTGTTAAGAATGGCTTTTTTTGAGTCATTAATTTAATTATTTCCAAGAAATAATTTTTTTTCGGTATAACAATTAAAGACTCTTTAGTTTTTGAAACATACTTTGATGAATTATTTTAAGTTTTTTAAACGATAATGTTATTTTGGTTGAAAAACTAAATGTATCGACTGAAGATAATATAGCTCTTAAGCCAAGAAAATCTAAATCAAGACAAGAAATTCTTAAAGCAAAATAATCATTTGTCTTCCAAAATAAATTCTTAGATCTAGAAAATATCTCTTGAGCCAACATAAATTTTCTATCAGTGTAGGAGCTGTGTTTCGGCATTTCCTGAAATATTTTGGGTTGAGACGTTCGTATTTGATTTTCATAGAAATTTTATAATTTTTTCCGGCCGCTGTGGAGATATCTCACGGCCGGAAGTGCCCAAGCAAAGCTCCTGTTAAAAGCAGAACTCAAAATTCCAATTTTAAAAGACTCTTCACGGAAATCGAATTTTGTCACATCTTACTGGACATGATGATTGAAAATTAATTAAAGTTATGAAAAAAAATTCAGATAAATTGGAAGTGTATTCAATTGGCTATAACAGAACAAAAATAAAATAATAAAGACACATCGATATATCTGTCAAAAGATTTGAACTATTGACAAAACTCAGAACTAAATAAATATAACTTTTCATTACTCAATACACATTATACATTAAAATAATTGTAGATTCGATGAAAACATTATGAAAATGACGCCGTACATTACGTAGTATAATATTTATGTATTATGCATTTCATAGGTGGCATGGGTGAGAGTTGATACTCAAACGATTCTTTCAATCCATGATAACGTTATCACACAAAATCCACGAATATCATTATCATACAATGATCATCGTTCATGGTATCTTCACATAAAAAACGTGCAGGAAATAGATCGAGGCTGGTATATGTGTCAAATTAATACTGACCCAATGCGAAGCCTCCAAGGATATCTTCAAGTAGTCGGTAAGTGAATGTAAAATTTTATTTATCATGATAAAGAAATTAAGCAAATAATTATTTCTCTAGTACCGCCAAAAATTATCGCAAAAGAAACGAGTACCGACATGGTTGTAAGAGAAGCGTCAAATGTAACGTTAGTATGCAAAGCAGTCGGATATCCAGAACCATATGTAATGTGGCGGCGCGAAGATGGCAGGAATATTAATTATAATGGAGAAAGTGGTGAGTTAACAGTAACATACATTCATATAATGAACAACTATAATAACCGAACGCATACAATGTCATCCGGTGGCTTAGATAGAGGAATAATTTCATTTGTTCGTTTGATTCCAACTATCAACTATGTGACTGCCGAAAATTACGAATTATGAACAAAAAAAAACTTTGAAATTAAGTTCATGAATTTTAAATATTTCTAAACACAATATACATGATTTAGATACTTTTGAATTGAATTTAAAAAATAATGTCAATATGACTGGATCAATTATCAATTATTTTATGGAAAATGTTACGGAACAAACTCCGAAACTGCTCTAGAAATTTAATATAAGAAATTGACTGTCACCAAAAAATATATAAAATCATAAAGTAAGCGTCGTTAAGCTACCAATAGCAAATCACATTTTGAACGTATATTTTTATTGATTTCTCGGAATCTAAATAAGCAATAAAATTTTAAATGGAGCAATTAATTAGCAACAAATTTAGCACAACAAATAAATTTTGTTGCTTGAATAATGAGTCAATGCATAATGGACCAGTCCATGCTAGCTTAATGGACCTGATGGTGTCTAATTATGTCATAGAAGCTTTTTTTTAAATAAAGATTTACATGTCACAAAATTTTCCTTATTCTGTTTATTATACACTAAAAAATTAACTTGATTCAAGATAAAAATTCTTGAATTAAGAAAATCATTTTTTTCTGTGTACGCACAGAAAAAAAGGTTTACTTGAGCCGAGAAAATATTTTTTTTCCTAAATATTTTCTTGAGCGAAAGAAAAAAATTTTTTTTGACACAAGGAATTTAACTTATTCCAACAAAATTAATTCTCTTGATTTAAGAAATATATATCTTGATCCAAGAAAATTTATTTAAGTCAAGAAAATCTTGTTTGGAGAAAATTCAGCCTTTTGCTCCAAAAAATTTAGCTCTTGATAGAAGTAAATTTTCTTGTCTTGAAAAAATTTCTCTTTTGCTCCAAAAAATTAAATAACTCGATAGAAGTAAATTTTCAATAATATTTTTATTGATTAAGATGTCAAATGGGAAGATCAAATAATATTGAATCATTTTTTTTCATTCAATATGTATAATTACACGGTAAAATAATATAAAATGGGTATCAAAAATTCAAGAGAAAAATTTTCTTAGGGTGAGAAAATTTTTTTATTCGCTGAAGTAGGTGGCGCTGCTTCCCTAAAGTATCTAAAAATCTTGATCAAATATAAAAATTTATTGTATCAAGTATTTATGATAATTTGAATTAAGAAAAAATTACTTCCGACAAGAATAGAATTTCAAAGAAAATTTTTACTTCGGCCAACACAACTTCGGTCTTCCTTCAGGCACCTGAAAATTTTCTTGAGCCAAGAATTTTGTTCTCCAGTCAAGAAATTTTTCTTTCTGTGTAATAATAAGTGTCCCATCGTATTCAAAACTAGAAAAATTACAGTTCGAAATAACATTTTTATAATACAAACTGAATGTTAATTTTCAAAGCTTTCAATGTAAATATTATATTTTACAATGTAATTCTCACAACCTGAAACTGTACATTGATAGAAAAACAATCATGATTCAAAAAACTTTTTTTCTTGAAAATTTGAACTCTTGAAACTAGATATAGATATATTTCTTTCAAGAATTTTTGTCTCTTGGTTCAAGATAGGCGATAATATAACATTAATTCAAGATGTTACCGACTTGTGTTAAGAATGGCTTTTTTTTTAGTCATTAATTTACTTATTTCCAAGAAATAATTTTTTTTCGGTATAAAAATTAAAGACTATTTAGTTTTTGAAATATACTTTGATGAATAATTTTAAGTTTTCTAAACGATAATGTTATTTTGATTGAAAAACTAAATGTATCGATTGAAGATAATATAGCTCTTAAGCCAAGAAAATCTAAATCAAGACACGAAATTCTTAAAGCAAAATAATCATTTGTCTTCCAAAATAAATTCTTTGATCAAGAAACTATCTCTTGAGTCAACATAAATTTTCTATCAATGTAATTTTTCCAGTTTTCATCACAAAGCGACACGTAACATTATATACTGTAATTTTTCTATTTTTCTCTTTTTCCGTGTACACACAAATTTTAACACACAACAAAATTATGAAAAATTTTTTACTATGTAAGATTAGTTATAATTTTATACTATTTATACCTTTGTCGTTTTATTTCAGTTAGCGTAGTCAACGGTGAGGTTCTTCATATCGTAAAAATCAGTCGATTACATATGGGCGCTTATTTATGCATAGCAAGCAACGAAGTACCTCCTTCAGTGAGTGCACGTGTTGATGTTCGAGTGCAATGTAAGTTATTAGATTAGAACAACTCGTTTCAGCAATTAATTTCATTATCATATTAATAATTCATTATCAAAGTAAACTTGACAAGTTATTCTGCATACTGACATTAAACGTTGTTTTTTGAGTTTTGAAATTACTTTTTTTTCTTTTTAGAATCTAATACAATATTGCTGAACTTATTTTTAGTTCCGCCAATGTTGTCCATACCAAATCAATTGGAAGGAGCCTACATTGGTCAGGATGTCACTTTAGAATGTCATACAGAAGCTTATCCTACATCAATAAATTATTGGACGACGGAGACAGGTGACATGATTGTTTCGGGTAAATTTATATTTCATGTTAAATCAATTGAATTATTTGTTGATAATTTGAATAGTTAATCAATATCTTGTATGATTTTCATCTAAATATCTATTTTAGATTATTTTCAATTTGAATACACACTCTTGCATTGTGTTATTTTCGCAAAAAAAAATTAGACTTTCAGAAAAACCATTTTCATTCAAGAGAAATAATCCTGATCTGAGAAACTTATTTTCAACACAGCCGGCTGTCGGGCTTAAGGTAGTTCCTCCGTCTAACCATTTTTCAACAATTTTTTTTTCACGGTTTAAGAACAACATTTTCTAATAAATTTTTAGGCTTACTTCTCATTAAAAGCATGTAAAACTCCCAAATATTTTCTGTTACATTAAAAAAATTCCTTGACAGAATTAGAAAAAAAAAAAGAAGAGAATGAAAAAGAATATTTTTTTGAGTAATTAATAAAGAAAAAAATTAGTATCTTATCGTTTGGATGTCAAAATATAATAATTGCACGCTTCATAAGCGAAGCGAATGAGGTTGTACTCTACACTCGCTTTACAAAAATCAAGCGATTTCTTGAACTAAAATTGTCTCTATTTATTTTCTATCGAACTTGTGGAACAATATTTACATATTACTGCTTGAAATAGTATTTTTTTCCATGTAAATAATAAATTGTAGCATTTAAATGATAAATATTACATAGTGATTATTAAAATCACGATTTTACTGTTTGAAATGGTAATTTTTAGCAGTTGATCATTACTTATTATAAATCGACTATTTTACTTTTTTCCGTACAGGTATCAGTATTTTAAAACGATCGTAAAATCCTTTAAATGCAATAACCATTAATATTTGTGATTTTCTCACTCTCCACCTATACTGTCTGTGCTAAAATGTCATTTTGAATTACAATTATCTCATTTCTGGTACGGTCAATTGATTTCAAATTTAAACAGCACATGCAATGCGTATTCTATTACCTATATTTAAAATTCCTAAAACTTCTTAAATTTTTGTATTTATGACCGAACTACCTTAAAGAATATTTATTTTCTCAATTTTTTGACATTTTTTAGTACCCATCAAAAATATGTGTCTTGTTTCAATACAGTAGAGTGCCTAATTAGAGTAAAATTGTCCGGAAAACTTTCTACTTATTCGGGAGTTTCAATTGATTGATTATTGAGTTAAGTACTTGAATTTCTTGGAACAAAAATAAAACCATGAAAAAATGTTTCTTAAATGAAGTGGCTTTTTTGAAGTATGAAAAACATTAAAGGTTTCTTTACTAAAATGATATTTTTGTAATCAGCAAGGTAATGAAAAGTATGCGAAAGTATAGTTATAATTTCGGCATTTTCTTAGGAATCTATATTAACTATCGAATTACGAATAAAGAATTGATTTTACTTGCCCAGGCTATTACCATTCGATTGCAGGTGAAAAATATGAAGCGCTATACACTGATAGCGGTTACAATAAGTACATGATGCTGAAAATCCGCAATGTTGGACCCAAAGATTTTGGATCGTATAAGTGTGTCGCGCAAAACTCCCTTGGAGGCACGGATGGGGTGATAAAATTAGATGGTGAGTATGCATAAAATATTTAATATTAGCGTAATTTATATGAGCTATTTCTTTATAAAATTTTTACGATTTTTCCATTTTATTTTAGAATAATGTTTTTTTTATTTTTTGATATTAAAGGTGTAGTCTAGTTCGTCAAGAAATTTTTCTTTCTGTGTAGGGATGATAAATGAAGTTTTAAATCACAAAAATAAACTTTTTTCCATTTTTTTGATAAAAAATTACTAATTAAACGGAACGCCGTAATTTGGGCGCCGTTCGGTTCCTACACGATATCTTAGTAACGGCTTATCCGAAACAAAAGAACCGAAGTTTTTTAGATTCGGTATTCCAATGACTAAAAAATAGACTATTGACTTTAATTTTGAATAATTGTTATTAATTTTAAGCAATAATAACAAAAAAAATTGTTTTATTTTTCGCTGTTATAAAAAAAATAGTAAAACTCATTATTTTAACATGATAATAGTTAGTTTTGTGAGTATTATTGTGGATAGAATTAAAATTGGCCGTCCATGAAAACGTAGTTTTTAAAAAAATGCATGTTAAGTTTCTTTAAATAAAAAATCATAAAAAATCTTACCAAAATTTAATCTGCGATCCATTGCCCGAAACAACTAACAGATCCTCGATCAAAAATTTTTAGATAAGGTACCGGCGAGTAATAAGGCCTATCTAAGAAAGATTTTGAAAAAAATCCAAAATATTGCATTTAATTATTGCAATGTATCATTAATTTTTTAATTAATACATTAGCCATAAAATATAATGGAATAATGGTAATTTTCAACTTAAACAAACACAAAATGAAATTTTTTGAAAAACCTTGCGAATAGGCCTTATTTTACTAAGGTAGGGTAATAAAGCCTGCGGTTTACAAATACTGGAAATAGTTATACTATACTTGATAAAATTGGTATTAGAGATCAATCATCGCTTAAATTGAGCAACAATACTTTTTAAAATGTTGATAAAAATTAGAACAATGATTTTAAATTATTAAATATAAAATTATAAAAAATGTTTACCATTTACTCAAATCGTTATTTAGGAATTCTTCTGCGCTACTTTAGCATATGACGGATAATGAAATATAGAAGACAAGAAACGTTTTATCGGGACTCTATAAACTTGTAGCGACATTTCTATGCTAGACGCTTCTACTAGAAAATTCTTAAGCGGAAGCGGTTATTTTAAAAAGCATTTCTATCACTTAGCCCAACTAGACTACACCCTTAATATAAGGTTATTTTAAAATGCTAACAATTTTTGGAAAAAAATTAATGATAACTTATTATGCAAAATCTATATAATTTATTTTTCTAAAAATAAAGTATACTTCATTCGGAAATAAATATTGATTAAAAAAATAAAACATACATTTTCTTATTCGTAAAGATTATTTTCTTCAAAAGCTCACGATTTTTTTTTAATTCCTTAATCAAGTGTGTCAAAAAAAGTATAATTTTCATCAATATAAAATTTCGCTCTAGTTCCCTAATTTATCTTTTCAGTTTTATGTGTAAACCCGCAATTAAAATAATGAAAAAGAAAAATATAATTTCTATAAACATAGAAAATTGTTCATTTATTCTGTAATTCATGAAATATATGTTTCAGAAATTCCAGCACCATCAACCACGACAACACAAGCTACCTACTACGTTACTTCATTAATAAAAAAAAATGGTAATGTATTTTTTCATTAAACACTCGTTCCGCGGGCATTTAAGCACAGTCCAATTTAAATAACTATTTTTTAATTACGCGCGATAATATTTCATCAAGAAACGTGGAAAAGGTTAATGCCAATATCCTCATACGACGACGTTTCACTTATTGATTATATTATGATAAAAGTAGGGACGCATCTACATTCGAATATCACCCTATGAGCTCAGATCAGGGGTAGACGCAAGCCTTGCCACAAGTTTATTTTGTATCAAATTCTTGTTCTGATTAGATTATCAAAAAGGAACGCAATCTCGTTTCCACTTCTTCTGTCCTTAGTACGGCGTTTAAAATTTTGAAGCATTTTTTCATTCATTTTCAACGTCTATGTCATCCAACTCACCATTGTTCACCTTTATTGCTCTTTTAGAGGAGGGTAATGTTCATATGGGTGGTTGTGGTTAAGTACCCACAAGCAGTAGATCCTCGAAGGTTAATGGCGACGTTTTGTTCGGTCAAGATATACGAGTATTACATTTAAAGGTCCAAGTCTACGCATCCTTTAGAAATAACGTGCAAGCTTTATCGCATGATTCGTTTCTTCTTTGTCGGGCTTCGCAAATTCATCTTCATGACAGACGTAACGAAGCTGCCGTCTAATCAACGTCCATGCTTTTAAGTATCTTCCAAACGCCATTTAAAAAATTTTTTAGAGCCAATTCATGACACTTATACTCCTAAGAGCTTGGTGTAAAATTGCGAAAGAAGTGATAAATGTTTTATTTAAAAAAAACCTCTCGAACATTTTTCAAATGAAAAATTAACAGACATTTAATGAACAATCAATTTTTATTGATTTTTTTTTATTTCAGCAAAAAATGGAAACAAAAAATATCGACAACGACCGAATGATTATGAAGTAGAAGAATGGCGAGATAATGGTAAATGTTTTTAATCATGATATGATTGTGTATGATTATATATACACTGAAAACAATGAACTTAGTTCATAAGAAAAATTCTTGATCCGAAAAAGATATTTTTAAGAGTTTCACAATCTACAATCAAGCAGAAAAATTTTTGAATTAAAAAATTGTCAACTGGTTTGAGTGAGTTTTTATTTCATTCAAGAATTTTTCGTATTGATTCAAAACGATGAAACTCTTCAGAATAATATTTTCGGTCCAAGAATTTCTCTCTGGAATCAAGTTAATTTTTTTTTTAGTATGATTAGATTAGATTAAATTAGTTTCTTTGTTTTATGCCAAAGCCGATCGGCTAAATAAAAAATTTTACGAACATTATATAAAAGATTAAGTAATTATATAAAGTTCAACAAAGAGATAACTGTGTACACGGAAATAATAAGATTACATTGGACAACATTACAGATTATTCTCACTGACATCTGTAGTAAAAATAAATTTCAGATAGTAGCTATTATAATCTAGATTATACCAAGTTATATCTGTATTATACTCATTACAATCTCCTATTTTGCCCAGTAAAATCTCAAATTATACCGCGTAAGATTCCACTGAATATAATCCAAAATTGTATCCCGTAGAATTTGGACAATATTCCAGATTATACTCAGTGACATCTGTTGTGAAAAGAAATTTTAGGTAGTAGCTAGTATAATCTAGATTATACCAAGTGATATTTGGATTATACTCATTATAATCTCCTATTTCACCCAGTAGAATCTCAGATTATACTGCGTTAGATTCTATTGAATATAGTCCAAGATTTTATCCCGTAGAATTTGGATTATACTCAGTAGAATCTTGGATTACACCCAGTGATATCTGCGCCATTTTCTCTCTAGCGCCTGCGCGTTAAGTGCTCTTTACAATTTATGAATTATAGTCAATAATCAATATATTAAATATTAAAAAATATAACCAGTAGATTAATTAGAGTGTGAACATTTATATTTTGTGCTATGTAACAATATATTTTGTAGCCGTTATAATTTTAAAAATTACAAGATATGTAAAAATAATGCACAAGACGTATGTTTTTATGTTTAGATTTGCAACAATAAGATCTAACCTGTTTATAGTCATATGATACTGCTAAGTGCGCAGGCGCTATAAAAAAAAATCGCAGAAATGTCACTGGGGATGATAAAAGATTCTACTGAGGATAATCCAAATTCTACAAGATACAATTTCGGATTATATCCGAGATTTATCGGATTATAATCTGAGATTTTAATAGAGAAAATGGGAGATTACAAGAAGTATAATCCAGATATCACTCAGTATTATCTGGATTATACTAGCTACTATCTGAAATTTCTTTTTACTACAGATGTCGCTGAGTATAATCTGAAATGTTGTCCAGTATAATCTTATTATTTCCGTGTAAATTAAGATAAAAATTTTCTTTTGAAAATAATGATCAATGTTGAGTTCAGAAATAAAATTGTTTAAAATTTTCAGCAAATTAATTTCTTGTCAACAATGCCCAAATAGAATTCTTTGAATTTGGGTTTTTTTTACAAAAAAACATTATCCTTGACTAATAATGACTTAACGTTGCACTAATAATTATTGAATAACTAAATCTTATATTTTTAGAATCCCTGACGGATCCTAAGTGCGGTAGAGTACGGTAATGTACGGCAAATTTACGGTAGGGTACGGTAGAGTACGGTACGTACAGTGATTTACCGCAATACAGTATGACACCGTAAATTAAGGAGATTGCACGGCAAATTACTGCGATTGTACAGTAATTTATCGTTATTGTACGGTAACTTATCGCTAAAATAGAGTATATTTGACGATAGGTTACCATTGGAATACGATAATGCAGAAAGTTCAGAAGTATATATTCTACGGTATTTTCACCGTACGCTACCGTAATTTTACCGTTCTATACTGTATTTTTACCGTTCTTTACTGTACGTTACGGTGTTTTGCGGTTTATACTGTGCAAGTATAATGCTACTGTAATCTACGGTAGCAATACGGTATATCGACCGTATATTTACCGTCAAATACCGTAATTCTACGGTATTTCAGATCCGCCAGGGATATACTGACTTTCAGCAAATTTTCGAGTTTCCTTAGCTTATTTGTAATGATCTAATTTTTGTTATGCTTACAGATTACGAAAGAGACTACGACTCCACAAAAAAGTCACAACTCGATACCAAAGACAGTGGATCTGTAAAAATTTCAGATTCATTGCTTGCGTGGCTTCTATCGCCATTATTACTAATTTCAGCAGGAAGATGATAGTTTAGTAATAAAAAACGCTTCCAGTCAATGTTTTTTTGAAAACAAACACCAATCGTTTGAAATTGGCCGTCGGCCATTATAATACATAATTTGCGTACTAAAATTATTTTCATACTGAAAAGCAACCAACCAAAGGTGCATGAATAAGGTGACTACACAACAAGCATGTTTGTATGTAATTTAATGTATCGATATGATATATACTAGATAGAGAGATGAAAATAGATTGATAATAAAAGGAAGAACATTATAAAAAACGTATGTATAAATTATATATACGCGTATAGTGCATATTATTATTGATAAGTAGAGAATTTGATAACTTACACAGCTTCTAACCACAATTGTTATATACAAGCAGGAACAGGGATATCTACGTATGCATATTATATTTAAATATGTCCGTTAATCAAAAAAATTAAGGACACCAAAAAATTCAAAATTTTTTATTGTTTCTGAAAGGCTGTAATTATTAAAAATAATCCTATAAAAATAAGAGACATTCTAAAAATCAAAACTCAATCAATACACTGCTAAAAAAAATGTTTTTTTGTAAAAAATGAGCAACGTTATAATAAAAAATTAATTCGTTAAAAATTTTCAACAATTTTATTTTTTAGCTAAAAAAATAAAAATTTTTCTCACTTCTTGTTGAAAAAAAGTTTTTTAGATTTGGAAAAGAACAATTTTAGATACAAATTCGCATGACATTAAAGTTAGCTGTCACTATTGTAATTCTCCGAAAAATAATTTCTAAAAAATTGAATTTTTCACTTTTTTAATTTTCTAAATGTCAACATTTTGTTCTCATTTTTTTTTACTATAATTTATTTGTTAAAAAAAAAATTTTTAATTAATTATTATCTGCCAAATTGATTCTCATAAAATTCGCAAGTTGTCTATTTAGAATTGTCCTTTTTTTTTTCCAAATCAACCAAACTTTTTAAACAAAAAATTAATTGTGAGAAACATTTTTATTTCACCAGCTAAAAAATAAAATTTTCAAGAAATTAATTTCTCGTCGCAACAATGTCCATTTTTTTTTTAAGAAATTTTTCCTCCCAGTGTAGAAGTATCACAAGACGAAGTTTTCCTTATTTAGAATACAGTAGAATCCCTTTATATTAGACCTTCCTCTATGTTTCACGAAATTCTCTCTCAATATTTGACGATCTTATCCCCCACTACGAGTTTTGGTCCGACCAATGAAAAACAACCTCAGTAGCGCGCATATTTAAATGTTAATAGTATTCATTCAAAGTATATTTTGAATAAAATTTGTTCTAAATATATTAAATACTTCAACTTACCTTACAATTCTCTACATTAATTGCCATTTTTTAATTTTAATTTATAATTTATAATCTAATGGAATCCAAATTCGCTCGCGCAAGCGCGCGCCTGAGTTTCTGGTTTGCATTTATTTTCATGTTTATGATATATTTGACCAATCACGTTACGAATAGTTTGCTTACATAATATATTTTCATATTTTTCATCTAAATTATAAAAGTGGATGTGAGTTTTAAGATTATTTTGAGATGACTGTTTTTGTACACTACGCAGTTGATTGCGCAGACCTGCGCATAAGAGACGTAAGTGTTGCAATAGTGGGGAGAGAACGACTCAAATATAAAGAGATTTTACTGTATTTTCGAGCTAAATAAATGCAAAAGTTTGTAATTTTTAATCTGAAAAAAAATTTTATTTCGCAATTTGAGCTAAAGAACCTAACTAATAACAAAAAATTTATTTTTCTCTCTTTCTTTTTTCTGTAAATATTTGCTAATCTTAGTAAAAGAAATTTCAACCCAAAAATTACAGCCTTCTAGAAACTAGTTAATTTAAAAAAATATTTTTATTCCCTTAATTTTTTTGAATAGTGTATATATATATCTTTCTCTACTAACTGTGATGTTTTAAGTTTTGTTTTGTTAACAAATTAATATATGTATATATATTTTTCTTCATTTCTTAAGAAATAATTGGATGTATTAGTGTCCTAAATTATAAATATAATTCTGTAAATATATTTACCGATAACTCAATAAGATAACAGAAAATACTATACATACCAAATAAATGTTAATTATGTTGCTTACTCCGTTTTTGTTTTTTTACGTCAATAAACTATTTGTTATTAAAAAATTTTGTTCAAAGTATATTTTATTCAGAGGTATGTTTTTACATAATATTATGTTACTGTAGTTCTATACCATGAATCTTCCCAACCCCTTCAATAAACATTTTAAATAACTACGACAACTCTAAACTCTGAAAGTAAATGTTATTTCTTCACAAGAAACATTAAGTGTCTTTATAAAAGACAAATTTTTTCTAAAGTAAACAAAAATTTCTAATCATAACGTGAATCGTTTACTTGAGAATTCCCATAAGTCATATTTTTTTCGAAATCGGGTTTATTGCATTTTCCGGTTCTTTGAATTTTTCCTCAGAAATACCAACACCAAAAAATATTAAATCCGTGTTCAAGACCTAACCAATCAGTCGATACAAATCTCGTTTAGTTGAGAAACCCCATAAGTCAGTGACTTATGGGGTTGATCAAAGTTAATTTTAAATTTGAAAAATCCGGGTGGCAATAAATTATTTTCAAAGTAAATTAGCCGTTACTTTAATTTAAATGCAAAATACTTAAATTTAAATAAAACTTTTTTTTTTAATTTAAAAAAAATAAAATTTATCTTACCTTCCAGAGGATCTTTCTTCGGATTTTTAGCACAGATCAACTGGCTGTAAGCTGCTTGATAACCTTGATCATTATCAACTTCCGGTAGAAAATCGTCTCCGTTGACAGTATTGTCTTGAGGTAATTCAAAAAATTCAATCAAGCTTGCCAGCAACTTTGGATAGTATACATTTTTTTCTCAAAAAAACGTCTTCTGAGAAGAAAAAATTCAGTTCAATGCAAAATACTTAAATTTTAATAATTTCTACAGTATTAGTTCAAAAAAATTAAATTGAATTATTGTTTTATTGTTTGGCGTGATTTCACTGACTAATCTTGAAATAATTCGCGTTATTAATGCCAAAAGGGCGCATCTCAACACTTACAAAAAATTTTTTTCCCCTAAACAATCTAAAAATGTTTATAACATTCAGGCCTATAAGAAAAGTGAATAAAAAAATTTTTTTGTATACGCCCTTTTGGCTCTAAAAAAAAAATTTTAAAGCCAAAAGGGCGTATCATTTTTTTTGATCATAATTAATTATTAACTTTAAAAAAAAAGTTATAACATCAGTAAAAATAATGAATAATGACTTTTCAACTCATTTTATTTTAGAAGAATATGGATTTGAATTAAAAATAAAAAAAAATAAAAATAACAGTAACATTCTATTTGAAGAAAAATTTTTCAAGGCTAATTAGTATATTACACCCCTTGAGAAGGAAAATAAGAAAAGCCTCAGATCACATGTAATTGTTGGCCGAGGCGAAGCCAAAAGAGACATTTTTGTTTAGCTCAGCGGGAGGAAAATTGATGTTTTCCGCCTGGAGGGAAGAAAAATTAATTATAATTAAAAAAAAATGTCGCCCTTTTTAACTTTAGAATTTTTTTATCTCAGAGCCGAAAGGGCGTATACAAATAGTATTTTTCTTATCTAGGGCAGGAAAATAAGAAATGTCTCAGATCACATGTAATTGTTGACCGAGGCGAAGCCGAGGTTCACAAACATGTGATCTGAGGCTTTCTTATTTCCTGCCCGTGGTGTGAATACTATTTTTCTCCTCGACGGAGGCGGAAAGCGGCATTTTCGTTTAGCGCAGCGGGCGGAAAATTCACGTTTTCCGCACGGAGGGGAGAAAAAAAATTTTTTAATTCTCTTTTTTTGCAGATCTGAATGTTATAAACATTTTTAGATTGGTTGGAGGAAAAAATTTATTTTATTCACCCTTTTGGCTCTGCAGAATGAAACCAAAAACTTCCCAATTTTCGAAAATTTTCAATTTTCTTAGCAGGAAGTTAAAAAACATTATATTTACTGTTAAATACTTTGATTTCAATAATTTTGTTTCATAAAGTTAGATTGTGATAAATTAAAATTTCGTTTTATTGTTGACTCTCAGTTCACTAATTTAAATTTAAAAATAAATGATTATTTATTATAATTATCGTTAATTATAGTTTCAATACATATTTTGTACTTTGTTTTACAAATATAATAAATGATTGACGGAGAAAAATTGATAGATAAATGATTTTATTACTATTTTGTTCGTTTTGGTGAGAATCCCCATAAGTCAATCAACTTTAAATCATTATTATTAATAGTAATAATTAGCAATAAAATTTTTTCATGCTCAAATCGTTTTTAGATGCTAAAATTATTATTATTCATCATCATTGGTTAATGATGTTATTGCAAACTTAACTTCGAAAAATGTTTTTTGCTTCTCCTAAAAAATTTAGTATTTTTGACGTAGGGGGTTTCTCAAATAAACGATTCACGTAGTATGTAAAATTTTTACGAGAATTTTTCAAACAAGTCTAACGTGAAAATCTTTATAATATTTTACAAGCACAAGTACACAAGTTAACACCAATATCAACTAGAAGCTCAAGTAATGTTGCTTTTTCAACATACATTACAGTCATATTAACTGGAAGTTTGGAAATGTCAACATAGTCAATTGAATTTCGTGGAGCAAGTGGCGAACATGAAACACATGGGTTTCCGTGGTTCAATTTGCAAAGATCTTCATGCAAAGATTTTTTGTCTTCGTTAGACAGCTGATTAAATAACGTATTGCCGTAATTTTTTTCACAAAAATATTTCCACAGTTCCGATTCATATTTCATCACAAGATACGGTATGTTTTCTTCAATTACTTCAGGATCCGTTAACCCCAATTCCTTTATGAGATTTTCTCGTTCTGTTTTTTTTGCTGTTAAAAATTCTTTCTTTAATAAAACTCGTAAATAAATTTGTAAATTATACGGTAATGAGTCTGCAATTTGCGTAAATTCGCTAGAAGTATCTGGAGTTGAATCAGTTGTTTGAGAACACGAACGACTTATCAATTTAAATGATTTTGTTTTGGACTTATCTGTTTTTACTAAATAACATCCTTGCCGGGAATTAGCAGCGACGGCAATGTTGTTCAATAAATCTTTATCAACTTTTACTTTAACAAAGAGACCATCAACCACTTCAGTCTTCGATGCCATGCTTTTTATTCGGCTTAAAAATATCTTCAATTTGTCTTTGGCCAACGTTGTTAATTTGCGTTTTATGTCTGCAGATGATGTAACGATGATATCAAGATCTGGGTGTTGCATTTGCGCTTGTTTATATTTTTCGGCATATTTGAAAATGTTAACATCGGGAATTTCAGGTAATAACAACGATTGAAAATTGTATTCATCGCTAGTAGGTACCTCGGAAAATATGTGCAGCAAGTTGAAAAGTTCTTTCAGTTTACCTGCTCGCAATAAAAACTCAATTTTTTTGATTGGTGTTTCATTAACGAAAATTTCTTCGTCAATAACTTGGAATTGAGCGTTTGAGAAAAATTGTTTTAGCAAGGATAAGCTATTATTTTTTTTACTTAGATCTTCTAATCCGTTGATCAGATTCGTTTGAAGTGTGAATTCTCGATCCTTATCAGAAGTAGCGTTACCTGTGCGCAATTTTTCGAAAAAGTTTTTTATAGTAGAAGACATGGTTCATCCAAATTTCATGTCACAATTTTAAATAAAGCAAGTGTTGTCTATATTATAATGATACTTTTAACGTATGTAATGATCGATAAGTATTAAAGTCATAAGTGCAATCTTCGATGGAATAGACAATTTGAATTTTATATTATGATTCAAATAACTATTTTGATATTCGTCATCAAAATCAAATAGAGTACGACATATCTTATTTGATTTGATAGTTTTTCATATAGACTGAAAGAAAAAGTTTCTTTGGAAAATAATTAGGAAAACGGCTTACCCTAAAAGCCGTTTTGACCCTTAGTCAAAATTTATACGCTAAAAATAACGATAAGGATCAACTCAGTGCAATACGCAGAATTATTAGTGAGCTAGTTAGTCAAAACTCTGATTCCCAAGTTTTTGTAATTTTTGTTGTTTACTGTTGTTTTTTACTTTTACCAAAATTATATCATTGCTATTATGTACTCACAACTATATGGTCCTCTGTAAGAAACTGTACTTACTATGTATTCAAAATTTGCCATTTGATCTGTGCCTTGGCATAAATAAACAAATTCTAAATTCTAAAAGCCATCTCTGCAATTTCACGATAATTCCATACTTTGGCGCTTAAAATTGCACTTACGATGTTTTTGAGCTCTTCGAGCTCAAAGAAATAGCTTTTCTATGCTTTTAAGCTCTTTAATCTCAAAATTCTAATAGAACCTTCAAAGAACACTATTTTTTGAATTTTCGAATCATAGTAATAACTTTTAAATAAATCTACCGATTTTCATGCAGCTGGCGGCATTTGACGTTCTTTTTTTTCAACCTCTTAAAGAATTTTTGAGTTCAAATTGATCGAACTAAGAATTTCGAAGTAATTCCAAAAAAACAATTTTTTGGTTTTTTTTCGTTCACGATATCTCTCGAACGACTCAACCGATTTTATTTTATTTATGGAATAAATCGCTAGAGCCGTTTAAAAGTTATTCCAAAAAAACCACATTTAAAAAAAATGTTTTTTGTGATTTTTCTGAGATTTCTTCAAATCCACTGGTTCGAATGGGTTCAAATTGTATTCAAAATCTAAGCTTGGTTAAGTCCTTTCGAATGGTGCCAACCGCAATGAAATCGGTCAAACCGTTCAAAAGTTATAAAAGGTTCACATACATTTATACGTAAGATATCGCATTCAAAAATTATTCAAGGAACAAAGTGAGGAAAAATGAACTTTTATGGTTTTGAAAAGTATAATTTCCTGTCATTTTTAAGCTACATGGTTGATTATAAGCTCATCTTCGAACTTGACCTTGGTAATTATCGATAATAGATACAGCATGTTGAATTAAAAAAGAATTGGTAAGAAATTGTAAACGCTATCGTCGTGACAAGCCGCGTTAAATACACTTATATATGTAAGTATTAGAACGAATGGTATGTTTTGACTCAGTTCGAGAAACTGAGTCAGTCAATTGCAAAATTTTTGAAAAATTGTTTAAAGGGGAAATACATTAGTTTTTGTGAAATCTACACAGAAAGAAAAATTTCTTGATTGGAGAACAAAATTCTTGGCTCAGGAAAATTTTCGGGTGCTTGAAGGAAGACCAAAGTTGTGTTGGCCGAAGTAAAAATTTTTTTTGAAATTCTATTTTTGTCGGAAGTAATTTTTTCTTAATTCAAATTATCATAAATACTTGATACAATAAATTTTTATATTTGATCAAGATTTTCAGATTCTTTAGGGAAGCAGCGCCACCTAATTTAGCTAAGTAAAAAATTTTCTCACCTTGAGAAAATTATTCTCTTGAATATTTGATACCCATTTTATATTATTTTAACGTGCAATTATACATATTGAAAAAAAAAAAAAAATGATTCAATATTATTTGATTTTCCCGTTTGACATGTTAATCAATAAAAATATTTATGAAAATTTACTATCGAGTTATTTAATTTTTTGAAGCAAGAGAGAAATTTTCTCAAGACAAGAAAATTTACTTCTATCAAGAGCTAAACTTTTTGGAGCAAGAGGCTGAATTTTCTCAAAACAAGATTTTCTTGACTTAAATAAATTTTCTTGGATCAAGATACGTATTTCTTCAAGCAAGAGAATTAATTTTGTTGGAATAAGTTAAATTCCTTGTGTCAAAAAAAAATTTTTTTGGCTCAAGAAAATAATTAGGAAAAAAAATATTTTCTTGGCTCAAGTAAACTTTTTTTTCTGTGTAGTAAAAAGCAATTTTGATCACCCTGACGGTGATTTAAACTTCATTCAGCGAGAAGAAACTCCGAAACTCGACAGTTTCTGCCCTCTAGATAAAACCAGTCACATCGGCATGAAAGTCTCGTTCCGACTGAGTCAACAAATGTTGAAACTTCGCTGCAAGTAACATGAAAAAGAAGATTAAATTGATCCAATTAAGTTTTTTTTTTTCTTCTGTTAATATGAAAAAAGTTGATGCAAACTAAAAATAGTTTTTTTTACGTTTTCCAAGATTGATAATCCTCTTATATCGATATATCCGCGATCTTTTAAGCTTATATGAGGTCTAACTAACTTTCACTCGGTAATTTAGGGGTAAAGTCAGGATAAAGTTGTTTTTCGCTGCTACTAGATGGAGTTGGTATAAAATCTTTCTCGTTGAGGCGTGACATTACCTAATCATATAATTGTAAGATCGGTAGATGAAATAAGTCTTATGTTTCTTATTTAGATCCGCTAAATTCATATATCGCAATAATTTTGGCAAACATCTAGGCCTACAATATTTCAAGATACTTTTTTAAACAATTGTTGAAGGAATATTATTTCAAGTATAATTAATTTTTTTCTCAAAATTTCGGGTCATTTTAAGGTAGTACTATCGGTTTTAGAATTGACGTTCAGAATTTAATGAAATTTGGCAAATTGGTACTTTATAATATCATAATTAAGCAGTAAAATTTTTGGAAGCTTGGCGAGTCCTGAAAAAAAGATATTAATATTTAAATATTTTTGCCTTTACCATTGATCTTTATGGAAAATCACAGACTTTATTTTATTTCACAAAACTGGACGTTCAGATTCTAATAAAAATTAAGACAACCAGAGAAAATAACATCTAGAACATATTTTATAACAATCAGTATGGTTTGCGAGCATGTGAGAATATTTATTGATAAAAAACATTCAAAATTTCTCTGTCTCTCTTTCTTCAACGTGATTGAGTATAGGGAAATCTACTACGTTAATCAAATAAGGTTAGGCTTTGGGATTTGACTCTTGTGGTAACGATAGTACTACCTTAAAGCAAAAATTAATGTCATAACATTTTTCTAACGTTAATAGTTTTCGAATTACAAATATTTGAATATTAAAATAAAGGCCATTCGGTAGCTGAAGTAGATGTAGATTTCATATTTCAATAAAAACAATAAGTTTAAAGGCGTGTAATTAATTAAAAGTTTAAAATTTCAGTAACGTCGAGAAAAATTATCTATTCAATTCATTCAAATATGTACAAGTGTAAACTCAAATGTTTAAAGTATTTGCGTCAATATATTTTACTGTAACAAAATTTGCGACAAACATTTATAACTTTCGAAAAATTTTTATTACTTTCTCAAAATCCTATCCCCTATTATTATACGCAATTAAAGGATTTTTTAAATAGTTCGTTAAATTTGTTTTTTCTAATAAAGTTATATTTAAAAAATTTCGTAAATAAACTAATATTTTGTTTCGATTATTTATAAACATAGGTAACGAATTATTTAAAAAATCCTTTAATTGCGTAGAACTGTAAAAAAATCCTAAAAAATTATGTTAGAATCAATATACAATGACAAAAATGACAATTAATAATTTTTAATAGAGAAAAAAAAACTTTTCAAAAATCGAAAAAAAAATAGTAGCCATGGAGGTCCTACGATCCATGGAGGACCCACCTGAAAAGTTGTGCAATAAATAATAGTTTGTTGTCACAAATTTTTAGGAAAATCAAAGTATGCATGGTTTTCAGAAAACGACTTTAAAGTTTTAAAACTCGAAAATCACACGAAAAAATTTTTCCAAAAAATTAATTGTATTTTTTTTCTAAAAGTACATAAAAAAACGAAACTTTTTTATTCTTTGAGTTTTTTTATTTTAATCGTTTTTCAAGAAGTTATAAACAAAAAACTATGAAAAGCGCGGTTTTTTTCAAAATTCGATATCTTTTGAACCGGTAATCAAAAAAATCTCAAAATTTAGGAAGATACGTTTTTTCATGGGCACTTAAAATCTAACAAAATTGAGAAAATCTAAAATTAAAATTTTCAAAACCGTCCGATTTGGCGTGGAATGCCCTATATATATATAAATATACTAGACAAAATAAACATAACATTATTTTGAATTGATATTAGTCTTCAAACTTTTATAATTAATCAACTTACTATTGGATAAGCGAGGCAGAAATAATTCTATGCTAAATGAGGTGATTATTTGGATGCGAGTGACTCTTAATCAAACCTACTCACCTGTAACACTCAAGATCAATACATGCACGCGTTTGCGTGCAATGATAAAACTTTAAAGTTATCTCAAAAAAATCGAAAAAACGGTTGACCCTGCAGGCTATCCCGGGAACTTCCTACTAACGGAGTTTTGAGCTCTTCAAATACAAATACAACTTTTATGATCATTTTTGAAAATTTTGAATTGCGATATTTTTTTAAAAAATCAACCGATCTTGATTCAGTTTTTGGCAATCGACGCAGCTTATTAAACACAAAAGCAATTTTACTTAAAACCAATCCAGCAAGAAATTTTACATAGTTGTTAACAACAACAGCTAACAAAAACATTACATATTTCCGGTGTATTTATTTGACTACATAAATTTAATAATAAACTTAAAGTTTTTTTTTTTAATAGTGACTTTAATAGGAACTTTTTTAATATACATTAATAAATCTTAATGAGTTAATAAAAAAGTGATTCTTTTAATGAAAAATTATGAATATTTTAGATTTTATGGAAAAAAATTTTTTAAAGTGCACGAGAAAATTATAATTGATTTCTAATTATGTAAACACAGAAAAAAAAATGTTCTTGAATCAAGTACATATTTTTGAAGAGCTCAATATTCTTGATTTAAGAAAATTTTTCTTGATTTGAGGAAATTTTACTTAATTCAAGAATTTTTCTCTTGAATCAAGTTAATTTTTTTTTCTGTGAACATGTTGCAGAAAAAAATTTTTTTATTTTTTAGCGAATATTTTTTTTAGAATTTCAGAGTTCTAAACGATACTTACATCTATTTTTGAATATTTGAGAACTTTTTGGAAGACAACATTTTTTCACTAAATTTCGGATGTACCCCATTTTGCCCCCTCCACAGAAAAAAAAAGTCTTGAGTCTTGAATGAAGTCTTGAAAATTTCTTGAATGAAGTTAAAATTTCTCGAACGAAATTAAATTTTTTTAAGCCAAGAAAATTTCTTCTTGTTCCAAAATAACTTCGGTCTTCCTTACAATTTTCTGGGTTCAAAAAATTTTTTTTTCTGTGAATACTTCTGTACATGTAAATATAAAAATTTTTTTCTGTTTATACATTGAGATATATGTGAAAATATTCATTCATTTATTTATATTAAATATTAAAATAAGCATTTTTCCGTTGCTTTTAATCAAGAACTGTGGGGAAGAAAATTTTGTTTTTAATTTACCTGCAGAGAGATCTACATACAAACGGATATATGTCTATACAGCTATCGCGTGTTCCGTGACTTATAAAATAGCACTCGAAACGAAACGATCAATCCAACTCATCTCCAAATAGTGTATATTTAGCATATCCACTAAAAGACTGACAGCGTGTTATTTTACCAACAAATAATACGTAATGCGCATGCTGTTGTAGTCATGAAGAAAAGAGAAGTAAGTGTTTATAGAAAAAAAGTGCATCAGAGAAAGATTATACCTTAAACGTTTTGAATACATACAAAGAATGCAGTAAAGACTTAAATAATAAATTGCAAAGTAAATCTATTCTCAACAAAAGTCTAGAAAAAACTACCTGTCGAATACCCATGAACGATTTTTATATCCACTTCTTCCAAACTTCCTTTACCGTCTTCTGAAGCGATTACTGAAGCAGCCAAATATATTGGAATTATAGAGATTGAGAAAGAGCTATAAAGAAAATTCAACAGATTTTTTTCAAAAATTTTGAGATATTGTTTTCAGTAGGATTTCCGAAAATCAAAATTTTTAATCAAAAGAATCATTATTTAAGAGAAATAGTGGCACATGCGTTAATGACCCCGGGCAAAAAATCTCCGCAACAAAATATCACAATAGCTGACAACTGCGGATAGTCTTCCTGAATTTCTAAATGCAACACGCATAAAAATGATTTTGTTGAAATAACAAAAGACGGGATAAATGAAAAATATGTTGTGGTAACAAATGAGTATAGTTATAGCAACAAATCCATATTAGTAGCATTAATGTTTCAAGTTGTACTAACAAACCAGTTTGTTCAATCACAAAATCAATTTGTTTCACTAATAAAATCATTTTGTTGCTGTCACAAAATGACTTTGTTGCTGTAACAAAGTGATTTTATTACAGTAACAAAACTAATTTGTTGCCAAAATATTTTCCAAATCCTCAAAAGCTTATCACGAAAATGATTGTGTATAATTGATACTCAATGGGTTATTTCAACAAATTCTCATTGTTATTCTTACAAATTCTCATCATTACTATAACAAATTTTCTTTGTTACTCTAACAAATTTCCTTTATTACTTTAATAGAACAATTTTGCTGCTTCAACAAAAAAATTTGTTATACCAACCATAAGATTTTGTCGAATCAACTAAAAGATTTTGCCATACTAACAAAACTGTTTTGTAGTTATAACATATCAATAACTTGTTATATCCTAAATTTTGTTATTTTAACATATGATTTGTTATCCCTATGTTAACAAATTCATTTGTTACCACAACATATCTTAGATTATCTTAACAAAATTTTTTTCTGCATGTATGCTTGAAGGAAAGAATTTAACTCGATTATAGTTCAATAATTGTCTTCATAGTCTTGCAAAGACATTGGCATTGCATAAAATTTTTTTTACCTCTCAAGAGTAAAAAAATAAAGAGTTTAACCATAAACTGGCTTGATAACGCTATCGTCTCTGGATTCTAAAATTGGATAATTCAAAAGCAGCATGTTGTCGTAATATTTTACAGCGAACTTATAATCCAGTAAAGCTGTTAAGTTTTTCCTTGGCTCGGAAGGGTGAGGATGAGGATGAAGATTTAAAAGGAAAATGCGAATGCGGGCTTGCATGTACTGGTGTAGGATAAAAAAGCTTCGAGCAGAAGCAGGAGATACCTAACGGGGTAAGAAATGGTATGTGTGTATGTTTATTTGAAAAAATAAATTAAATTATAATATATTCATGCGCTTTTTTGTTTTATAAACTGATCGTTGATCATAAACTTACGTCCATCATATTTATTTGTCATAGCTTAACATTTCATGGGCTATAAAAGTTTTGTATCTGCGAATATTAGTTGCAGTGATAACTAATAAATTTGTATTAACATACGTAAAATAGTTCTCATCATTTCATTGGATCTAAATCTATAGTTTTCTAATCATCGATATTAAACACAATGTGAATACATCGACAAAATTAAAATGTTGACAAGATGACAAGATTAATATTAAACTTTGTAATTTCACGCATCATTTAATGAGTGGAATTCACTATTTGGTAGTGCGAAGTATACCGTTTAGTATACATTGCACCACGAAATAGTGAATAGTCACTATTTCAGTTTCAGAAAATGAAAAGCCATGCCCTGTAGAGGATCTTCGAGGACACTAATAAAATGATAATAGATAAATAAATAAATACATTACTATTATTATGATTATTTTCATTATTATTATTATTATTATCGAATTCGTAAAAGGTCTGTTTTTGATCTACAGGCGATCAAAAACCGACTAAAAATTATGGAACATTTTGGTCTGTTTTTGACCTTGATGCGATCAAAGCCAGCTAAATTATTATGACAAAAAAAGTCTGATTTTGGTCTTGAAACAATAGAAAACAATTTTATTGTAGCATTAAAAACTGTCTAAAATTTGTCTGAATTGGGAATAGTACGGGCTAAAACAGATTAAATTCTTATATAAAATAGATACACATAATAAAATTAAATTGAATGGAAAACATTAAAAATTTTCATTTATCATAAAACAGATTAAAATTTTTGACCCGGGTATACTTGTATAAAAAATGTATTGCTTACTGATGGCCTTGAGGGAGCTTTGGCCTTAAGGTTCAATAAAAAAAAAAATAATAATAATTTAATATTATCTGATAATCATTAAATAATTTTTTAAATAAATAAATAATTGAATGTAAATTTTAACTCGAGTGAGTCCCATAATTTTCTCATAAAAAGACACAAATGAGAAGATCCAAGGGCACAGCTCCCTCCCTACTTAGAAAAAAAAAAAACTTTAATAAAAAACTTATTTTTAAAATTGATACAAAAATTATTATGCAATTTTTTAAATATTTTCTCTGGGAAATATTTTGTTAGAAGGATATTAACACGAATGACCACTAAGCGAAGTGTTTCAAATTCCAAGGAAGTAAAGTTAGAGAATACGAGGCAGTAAACGAACCCTCTCACTACTTTTTAGTAGAAAATAGTAGGGAGATAATAGAAAGTCAAAGTTAGAGGACCCAAAAGTTATGGAGACTTCACAAAAAATATATACTGATATAATTTGGCCAAATAAAATTTATGTTCAGCCGATGTTATCATATGTCGTCAGTTTGATCTTTTTTAACAAGAATTATGCTGACATCCAACCATATCTGATATTGTCTATCAAACGATAGAATCAAATTTTATTGTATCCAAATGTTATACCTAATTAGATATAAACTGATTTGCGTAGATGTAATTTGATCTATGTGGATGTAACTCTAGATGCATAAGAACGGTCAGAATAGTTTTCAAAATTTTTTTTCTCGGAAATCCAATTTTCGAAAATTAATTTTTTTATTCATTTATTATTATTATTTGGTAATAAAAATTGATAGAAGAGCGAAAACACCTGTACATAGAATCAGTAAAAAATTAAAACTTTAATTTAAATTTAAAGAATGTTATCAATTGCGTATTAATGATAAGCAGTGTAAAACAAAATAATGGATTAAGAAATTTTTTAAATAGCTTATTTTTATAACGTCCTAATTTTTTAAAATTTTTCAGTACAAACAATCAAAAGATATATTATCTATTTTACTGTAAAAAAAATTTGTTTCAATTTTTTTTTGTTGAATTATTTTTACAGCTAAAAAAATATTTATTATGTGAAATATTTTTTAATCTGCGTTTCGAATCATTAATGTAATTTTTTATTCAAGTCCAGGTGCGACTCAAAGACAAATGTCAACAAATGATAATATTTATCGTTCTGATGGGTAATTAAGATAACATAGTTTCACGTTCAAAGACCAAACATAGCGCCACTGTAAGGAGTTTAGTGTATTCAAATAAAGCAATCTTATGATCTTAAAAGAGAAGCCACAAAAAGATTAAAAAATAGCCAAAAATTTTTGTTTATGGTTTTCGATGCAATGTTCCCTTTTTTTTTTTTTTTTTGTATAATATATGTCCGATAAGTTTTCTTATTACCTTTTACTTAAATGATAATACGACAATTGACTATATCTATATATTCTGATTAAAAATTTCTACAAATGTATTTATCATTTAGTGTAAAAAATTTTATCTCAATTGGAAATCAAATGAATTAATGACTGTTATTAAAAGAGAAGGGAGTCAATTGAACCAAAAAAAAGTTTAGTAATTTTTTATTATTTAAATTAAAACTGAATAATAAATTTTCTTGGAATGGTAGTTTATTGTGTCTACTATCATTATCAATACATAAATTAGTCAATAAACAACGTGAATTTAAAAAAATTATTGATTTATCCAAACGCGTCGAATGGTTCAATTGACCCCCGCTCGGGGGCAATTGAACCACTGCTTGGGGTTAATTGAACCAATAATATTTAAAACTCAAACCCGAACTTTTAATAGATAAAGTGTTAATTGTTATTAGGTAATATTACTGTTGCACCGTTTTAATGCACAGATATTGTATTAAATAAATTAAAAATCAATTTAAAAATAATTTTCATTATAAATTCAGTTCATCAAATTGTTAGGTTATTTCCCTGAGTTTTTTCACGTAGAGTCAAGATGCGCGCGCATGTCCCATGCTTCTCCGTATGGTTCAATCGTCCCCGGGACTGTTGGTTCAATTGACCCCATATAATTTTATAACTATTAATATTTAATAATAAATAAATAAACTATTATATCACTATAAACAAAGTTGAGGATTATAAAGTACAAGTATATACAACGACTACAATTCAAACTTTATCAATTGATTCAAAAATTGAAATAGTATTAAGCAATTTGTCACCAGACGAAAAAAAAGTTTACATAGCTAAAAATAAAAAAATCTCAATTTTTCAAAATTTATCAATCGCAATGATTTCTAATTTTGATCATATCCGAGTTTAACATATTAGAATCTAATTCTAAGAGCATGAAGCGTTTTTTCAATTTTTACATTTTAGTAGATTTCATAGAAATCTAACTATTGCATTGGTCCTCATGACGGAACTTTTGAAAAATTGCACGCCTCATTAGCGGAGCGGATTCAGTGCTCTACTCTCGACATGTCAAAAAACCCAGTCTTTTGAAACTTGAATGACTTTTTTCTCACTAATATAACACTTACAGGATAATATGAGTGCACTGAAATCGAGTTAAATAATCTATCAAGCACAAATGGTATTTTTTATGAACAATTATTTTGATTAACATAGTAAATAATAACATTAAAATCAATCATTCTTGGACATCCGTCAGTCTGTGTTTATGGATCCATGTATGTGGCAGAGAAATTGGTCGAAAAATTTATCGTACCAGAATACTTTTTTTCTTATTATATAAACTTATACCTTGGGCTGATTCCTAGTTAATATTAGTGTTCTAAGTACTGTCGTTTAATTATAATTTGTAAAAAACTAAAATACGACTGTGTATTTGTATATCTATATATACATTTATTTTTTAGTATATTTTTTCCTCACCTTAGAGTTATGGCGCCACTATATATTTTTTTTATTGTAGTATTTTTTTTCTCACTTTGGAATTATGGCGCCGCTAAATCATACCTAGCAGAGTTTTCTGTTTCTTATTATTTTGCTTTTTGTATTTTATTTTAATCAATTTTATTGTGAAAAGTGAGATTATAAGGCGTGCACTTTTGGATTTTCCAAACTTTTTTTGCTATATTTCGACTCAGCTCCTCAAGCGGATTCAGAAAATGCATATGGTTCAAAAGTTTATATATGTATGTATTTATATATATACGATATAATGGGCATTGTCTCTTCTCTAACTCCCGCAATTCTATAGGGATCTCAATAAAACGTAACATACTCATTCTTAGGATGATTTCTGAGGTTACGTTTTAAGATGAGCCAAATCTGTCGATTAGTTTCGAAATGAGAGCAATTTAAAAATTTTCAAAAATCGCAAAAATTTTCACTTTTAACGTATTTCCGTAAAATAATAATTGAACGCAGTATCTTATCAAATTTCTGTAAATGTAGATCTGTTTATACCTTTACATGTACTTTATACTCTTCTATTTTGTATTTTCGCCATTCGGCCATTGCCTTGGCATTCAAATTAAATAAATAATAACTATGTAACATAATTGTAATAATAATTATAATGAAAATAAATTTAATCGATTAAAATCTAAAAGTCTAAGTATATAATTGAAATCTACTTCCATTTCGGCTGCCGAATGGCCTTTTTTTAATTCAAATGGTTCAATTGACCCCCTTCTTCCCTTTATCAAGCAAAAAACTGAAAATTTACATGAGTATTGATGGATTTTATAAAATAAAAATTCATTCATCAATTCGATTTACTATTATTAAAAAAAAATAAAGAGAAATCGATTCTCAAAATAGTCAAGGACGAAAGGTAGTAGTCAAAACTTTATTGGACATAAAAAAGAACTATAATAATAAATAATGGTATAAATATTGAAAAAAAAATCAGGGCCTTTTGTTGATTTACTCTCTGACCGATTGGCTGATCAAATAATACGAAGACCGATTAGATCCCGTTTAGACCTACATAATTAAATGGGATACAATAATTATCCTTTTTGCTTCCTTCCTTTCCGTCGATACTCAGATTAAGTTAATTGCTTTATTAGATTAGATTCACCTTAAAATTGAGGCGAAAACCTTAGTGTGTTGTTCGCACCAATAATCTTATTAATTCAAGATTTTTAGTTTTTATGTGGCAAATTTATTAGTTGAATCAAGTATGAGAATAAACATTTTTGTTTTTTATAGAAATTAAGTTTTTTCTTTTGTTTCTTTCTTTTCTTCTCAGTATTTTAACCTTTCACTCAACTTTTTAAGCTTACAATTTACAATAGTGGTTATTTTTCTTGACTGGCAGTGACGATTAAACGTCACTGTAGGACTGAGGGTATTAATAAGTAAGCAAAGGTCATCTGAGATCTCCATATCATGCTTTTCGGCAATTACTCAACGCATTGTGTGTCAAGTGTTGTAGTAACAAGCTGCTAACGTAGGCGGACATCTGAGAAACGAGTGGTATCATCGGTTCAGTAGATTGAGGTAGACATCCCTCATGTTTTTTACTTACTATTATTCTTGACATTGGTTATTATAAAAGATATTAAAAGTGGTCTGTATTTTTTTTCGTGGATTTATGAATCTCTTCCTTTGGAATTGCCTTTATGTATACTAGGCTCATTCTAAAACTCGACTATTTTTTTTTTTCAAGGCCACATCCTTAATAGTTGTAGAAAGAGAAAACATAACGCCTGCATATAGATAAGGTTTGCTAGTTCACCTTATAAATAAAAACATTTTTAGGTAGATTTCTCTATAAATCTATATATTGTAGTCGGTCTCATGTCGTAATTTGGAGAATATTTTGTCATAATATGATTCATTTCATCGAGTAATATCGGAAAATAGCATAGGCTCAAAAGTTTATATATGTAGAAAGAGTGGAAAATCGGTTCGGATAAGGTAGGAGAATAATAATCCTTACTCTACTCTTATTTTAAACTTGACGGATCATTCTGACTTGAAACTTTCAGAAAAAAATTTTTTTTACATTTTTCGAAAATAAATATATACATACATATAAAAAGGGTTACGTGCGTTAATATCTCCGAACAAAATATCCCCGCGACAAAATATCTCTGGATAAAATATCACTGCAATCAAATATTAATAAACTATATATCACAAAAATTATTTATGAAACGATCAAATCGAACAAATTCAATATTTTATAAAATAAAAATTATTGTCTGCTTTAAATATTATTTTATAGTCAGCATGAAAACAAAAAATGGTGCAACCTTAACAATTCAAAATTTGTATGTGTTTATTCAAAATTAGACCAACACAAACGCGGGTAATCTTGTTGCGCTCTTTTAACAAGGTTTTTGTGTGTGTTTATTCGAAATTAGACCAACACAAATGCGGGTAATCATCCCATATAGGAGTCGCCAGAGTTGAACGCCGGGGCCAAGCTTGGTATCTCAGTCTTGGCTCAAGACTGGGTAAAGTAGCCTCGGCCGTTTCTTCGGTAAACCAGCCTTGGCCGTTCCATGGCACGCCAGCCTGGGCCCGGGACTGGGTAACCCAACCTTGGCCGATCCATGGCACGCCAGCTTTGGGCCAAGCCTCGATTACTAAGGAAAATATTTGTAAATTTTTAATTAATTTTATTAGATTGGAATAAATATTTAAAAATATCATCACCATCAAAAAAAATAATTAATATAAATAACTAACCGTAAAAATCTACCTCTTAATAAGTCTTAATAAGTAATTACACGTCGCAAACTAGCGTTAGTACTACATTGAAACAGAGAATCGCTCATTTAATTAAGATTTTCTACTTTTTAAAATTAATTTTGCAGATTTGGGTAAGCTTGGCGCAGTCATGGTAACTAAAGCTGGGCCAACTCTGGCATACAAGCTTGGCCCAGTCATGGCAACCAAGGCTGGGCCAAATCTGGCATACAAGCTTGGCCCCATGTTATCATTCCAGACTTCCGCCAAGACTGGGCCAAGTCTGGTATAAAAGCTTGGGCCAGAGTTGGGCCAAGTCTGGGGCAAGCTTGGGCCCGTTGTTCTTTCCTACATGGGATGGTGCGCTCTTTTAACATGGTTTTTGTGTGTGTTTGTCTAACAATACGCCAACACATATTTAGTCTCGAGGATATTTTGTCTGGAAATATTTTGCCGCGAAGATATTATGTCGCTGGAATATTTTGTCTGGGGATATTTTGTCGTAGATATTTTGTCGGGGATATTAACGCGTGTCACCATAAAAAGGGTTACGTAACAATTGATCCGCAGACGATTGATTTGCCCGACAGTTCAACCGCACCACAAATGATCCATAATTAATTTTCGGATAATGTTACTGTGTTGTACCCTTTTATCATGGATTTTGTGTGTGTTTATTCGACACTCGGATCAATTATCGTGAGGATAAATTGTCGGGTAGATCACTTATCATACGGATCAATCATCCGTGGATCAATTGTCGCAGATAAAATGTCGCAGATCAATTGTCTATAGATCTGCGATCGTGTTACCATATAAAAGTATTGCGTTACCGTTTCTAAGTGATCGAACCACTGGCACTAAATTATTTTACGATGTTCATACACTGAGAAAATAAAACATCAATGGTTACTGTTTCATACAAATATGGCAGAAAGTAGCCAGTAGTTTTTATATAGCGCTCTCTACTGTCTCAACCACTTTTTCTTCCAAAATACTACTGATTACTGTACAAAATAGTAATCAGTGCTGTTTTTTTCTCCGTGTATGTACGTAAATGAAAAACTTCAAGTGGAAGAAAATCAAATTTTCCAAAACGCTAAAGAGATTTTGTATGGTGCTGACATCTCTGATTGACTTGAGGTAAGATTTACATTTTTTAAATAAAAGAAACTTTATCCGCATTTAAATCAGAAATATATTTTTTTAGTTTACGTACATGATATCCCCGAAACCACTGACCCGATCTTAATGAAATTTCAACTACATATTCTACATAGTAGTAGCTACTGCATCAGTTATAACTAAATCCAAATTTAGATTTTGACTATTTTTTTAAGGACTAAAAATGTGAAATAATGCCTCACTGCTGAGATAAAAAAAAATTTTCCAGTTTTTTTTTATCTCAGCCATTTTGCACGCCTCATTAGCGAAGCGGATGAGTGCTCTAGTCTCACTTTAGAAAAATAAAGTGATTTCTTGAACTAAAATTGTCTCTATTTATTTTCTATTGCACTTGTAGAATAATATTTACACATAAATGTCATGAAAGAACACTAGTTTCAACACTTATGACATTCTCACAAGATATTTTGCTTTTTAATAAATAAAAAAAATGTTTAAATTAAATAGAAAACATGTTTCTTACTTTTTTTTAAAACTTCAATTTATTTATCTTCCAAAACATATTTTTATTCTGAAAGTTTCAAATTATTAAGCTTCAAAAATTAAAATCCATTCATTTTAAAAAGAATTTGATACTTCAACCAAAATTTAAATAGAAATCTAAAATACAATGCAATTATTTTTTTTTTTTTTAATAAACACCAAAAAATGATATACTTACAAATATTTTATCCTAAAAAATTTCCTTACAACCGGTAAATATTTATTACTGTCTTAAATTATGAAAACAAAAATTAGTTTGACGACTTTTTGTTAACTTACTAGTGAATTATAAGAGAAATCGATGTATAAAAACGTTTTGAGAAAAAAAAAACTCCGATTTTTGGCGATCGGAATTATAAAACGATAATAGCCCAAGTTCTTTCTTAAATTTTACACATATATAAACCAACCTTGGATGGAATGGAGCTCCTCGAATTGCAATGAAACCAAGCACCAGGCTTGGGTGGTTTAAAAAACGCCAAAGGACCACCGATGATGAACAATATTGTTACATTATATTTAATATTTTAAAATAAGACTAAAAGATTAATCTCAATACTTTATTTTTAAGTACATCGTATAATATTGCATAAAATTACATATTAGTAGAGTTTTTCAAGAAAAACAGAAGAAAGACGGTTTGTAATATTTTTATTCTTGCTCATCATATTATAATACTTAAATCAATAATTAACAGCTTAGGGTTGACATTATCATTGATGTTTTAACTTCTTAACATAAATCACAATAATGTATAAATATTATTAACTGTGTAATTAAATAGTTTTAAAAATTTTTTATAATTTGTGTATCGACGTGAGTTTTGACATATTGAAAATTTTTTTGTAAATTATTTTCATACACGAGTGCAGAAATAGATTTTAATTAATCAAGTAAAAAGCTTGATTCATGAAAAAAAAATTTTTAAACCAAGAAAATCATATTTAAGAATTTGTACAGTGTTAGATTTAGAGAATTTTAGCTACCTATATGAAAAGAACAAAATGACACTGAATATCATCCCAGATTATACTCAGTGATATCTGTGGTGAAAAAAATTTTCAGACAGTCGCTAGTATAATCCAGATTATACTGAGTGATATCTGGATTGTACTCATTGTAATCTGGATTATACTCATTATAATCTGGATTATACTCGTTGTAGTCTGGATTATACTCATTGTAATCTGGATTATACTCATTATAATCTGGATTATACTCATTGTAATCTGGATTATACCTATTGTAATCTGGATTATACTAGCTACTATGTGAAATTTTTTTTTCACTCAGTATAATCTGGGATGATATCCAGTGTCATCTTGTTCTTTCCGTGTAGTACACTAATAGAAAAAATTTATTTTGAAAAAATGGCCATTGTTATGACAAAAAATTAATTTTCCAGAAAAAAACAATTTTATATAGTCAACTTGCAAATTTTCATTCAAAATTATTTTTTCCCAAATCTAGAAAACTTTTCTTGGTAATTATTTACATGTAAGGTCCAACATTTTAATTTTCATTTTTTTAAACGAAATTTTTTTTTTTTGAAAATTTTGATATATTTTTTTTTTTTGAAAAATATAAATTTTATCTAAAAACATGAGAGCCAACATTTTTTCCAACTTTTGAAGGCAAAAAAACTATCAAAATTTTGATTTTTTTCTTTCACGATATTTCTTGTCATAAATACGCCGTAAAAACAAGCAGAATAAAAAAAATTGAAAAATGTTAACTTTTCACCTAAATTTAGCCAAAAATATGGTGGACTCCTTGTAAATAATTATCCTTTTTTCTCATCAGAAAAGTTACTGTGAAAAGTTTTCAGCTACTAAATAAAACTGTTCAAAATTTTCAACAAATTAATTTCTTATTACACTATTGCTCATCTTTTACTAATACAAATTTTTCTCGCAATGTTGTAAAACTAGATTCTTCACATCAGAAAAATTCGGCAAAATAAACAATAAAACCTTTTAAAATAATTTTCTTGGCTAAAATTTTTTCAAGTTTATACTCCTGTTAATACAATGCAATATCCTTATTGACATAATTTTTCTTATGACCTATTTTTTATTTTATTTAACCAGTCTTGAATACTACACGGAGAAAAATGTAATTCTCAACCAATACATATATTGTTTTCCTCAAACTCCAATCAAATACAGTGGTGTATCAATCCAAGAAAATTTTCATAAATAATACCAACGCAAAGAAAATTTTTTTGTGGTTCAAGAAGATTCAGTCTTTTGCTCTAATAATGTTATGGCTTTTAGTGATAGTTGAAAAAAAAAATTCTTCGCTCACAAAGAAAGTTTTTAAAGGTCAATAAAAATTCTCTTGACATCAGTGAATTTACTTAGAGTAATAAACAACAATTTTCTACCAAGCAAAACATTGTTTCAAATAATTAGACTCGTATATTAATGAAAATAAATCATTTTTGCTATAATTACAATATCTATAAATTAAAATTTTTAAATATAATCACCAAGCCTATAAGTCGTGACTAAAAATTTCATTATAAATATCAATATTAATCGATGTTATGTGTACACAGAAAAAAGTTCACTTGAGCCAAGAAAATATTTTTCTTCCTAATTATTTTCTTGAGCGAAAAAAAAATTTTTTTTTTTGACACAAGAAATTTCACTTATTCCAACAAAATTAATTTTCTTGCTTTAAGAAATACGTATCTTGATCCAAGAAAATTTATTTAAGTCAATAAAATCTTTTTGTTTTGAGAAAATTCAGAGAAAATTTTGAAAAAATAATTTCAAGAAAAATTTTGGCTCCGGCCAACGCAACTTCGATTTTCCTTCAGGCACCCGAAAATTTTCTTGAGCCAAGAATTTTGTTCTCCAATCAAGAAATTTTTCATCTGCACTGAAAAAAAAAATTCTTGACTGGAGTGTAAATTTTCTTGGCTCAAGAAAATATCAAGGAAAATTGACAATTTCTTGAATGAAGTCAAAGTTTCTTGAGACAAGATAAATTTCTTGAGCCAAGAAAATTTCTTCTTGCTCCAAAATAATTTTTGTTTTCCTTAAAATTTTCTTGGCGCAAGAAATTTATTTTTTGTGTGTGTGTATAATTGACGATTAAAAAATAGCTTAAAAAAAGTTTATGATTTTCCACATGTCCACCATAAACGGTAAAATTAAATCATAAAAAGTTTTTTTATTTACACTAATAAATAACTTGAATAATAAAATAGTTCACTGGAGTAGATCATAAAGCGCAGTAATATATGACTGTGCCATCTGAAGTGTTTCATATTTGGACAGTTGTCTATCATTACCTAAAGACGGCAAATACGCACGAAGTCTATCGAAAGCTTTGTTAAGATTTTGCATGCGTCTTCGTTCGCGTGCATTAGCAGCGAGTCTTCGTTTTTTAACAACCGTCGAATTAACATATTTGCTACGTTTCCTGGAATCTTCAAAATCACTTGAATTTCCATCACTCTCAAAATCCATATCAATGTGATCAGAAAGAGATCCAGAGCTTCCAATACTGTGGCTCAATTTTTCTTCACTTTGGTGCATTTGAATGCCATCTTCTTTGTCTTCATCAACTTTGCTCATTTGTAAACGAATTTGAAGGTAACTTGATCTATTTGAGTCATCTAATTCACAGCGATCTATTTTCCTTCTTTTCGATTGAAGCTGATGGTTGATAACTTTTTCAGGCGTCGAATGTAAATGATCCTTTGAAGATACTGAAATGGGTGTTGAAGGGCTGATCGACCTCAAACTTGCAGGAGGACTTGGTGTATGCCAACCGTCACTTTCGTTATTGTCATAAATAATACAACGAGATTGAACTGTTAGCACTGAACTCACTGGTGGCAGCAAAATGCTCTTTTCTTTTCGATAAGAATAATCTGACAATTCCAAATACGTTGGTGTGTTGCTTTCTTGTTTGTGTGACGCGAACATGTAACCATAGCGGAACATTATTTTAATTTACGCGCACAGACAATATTTATGTTCAATATTAAAGTTTATTATTCTCACAAAACCATTTCAATTATTTTTACTCTACGACTTTAGATTTACAAAAAAAAAAAAAAAAATTAAACTTTTGCCGAGAAATAATTTACAGTGAACCTTAACTTATTTACGATCGATACTAACATAAAATACCTTACTCGGACTGTGGGAAGATTCTGAGGTAGCGAAGACGAGAGTTTTGGGATTTATGTATTTGAGAAGTGAAGAAGATCCGTGCCGCACGTGCCTCATAACCAATGAGAACCTGAGAATAGTCCCCACCAATTTTTAACTTGACTCACACTGGGAAAAGATCCCACAACAGGTGGCCCAGGCGCCCGCATCCAGACTTTGCTTTTTTTATTCTCTTCCAAATCTTATAATTATATCTATTTAAACGTTGGCGTGACTAAAAAAATATCACATCCGTACGAAATTTTTATTGGGTTTAGAAATTATTTTTTTTCTTTTGCAAAGTCATGGGTAGAAATTTTCTGATTGATCTAATTAAAATTATACCATTATTTTATTTAACGGAGATATAGTCACTGTGAAATTAAAAAAAAAAAAAACAATTTTTTTTTTTTTTATTAAATCTAAGTTTATACATTCAAAAATATATATCTAGAGTTTTATATAAAAATTCCGAATAATTTTCGAGTTATAGTCATTTTTGTGATAGCGTGTCAAATGACCATTACACGCGCGGCGCTCCGACGAAAACGCGTTTTTCTCGAAAATACTTTTTATGACATTAAAGTTAGCTGTCACTTGAAAATTTTTTAATTTTTTTTTAACAAATAAATTTGCTCCAAAAAATTATTTTTATAAAATTGCATTTGTAGTTTTTTAAAATTTCTAAATGTCAATTTTTTTTTTTAATTTTTTTTTGTCATAATTTATTTGTTACAACAATTCTTAAAATTATCAACTATCTGCTAAGTTAATTTTCACATACTTTTTTGAATTAGTGAGTTTTGTAATTTGCATAAATATTAACCGATTTGTAATTTTTTCTTTTTTCCTTAATTGTCTATTCAGTAGTTATAGTTGCACATAGGGAATTTTAAAAATTTTTATTTAATATTAATTTAAATGTTTAATTTTTTACGGCTGTTTGAATTCAAAAAATTGAGAAAAAAAAACGAAAAAATATTTAATATGTCGTCATTTTTTTTTAAATCCAAATTTTCAAAACCCTCTACGTGCAACGATAACCCCATGCATGCAGATTACAATGCAGTTTGATTTTTTTGTTTTAGATAATCTGTTTTTGAGTTAGAGATCCCAACGTGGTAGGGAACATTTTTTTAGTGCTCCACAAAAATGCTTATAACTTTGTAACAAAATGAAATTTTTTAATCAAAATTTAGGAGAATTATCTTCAATGTATACTTTATAAAACAAAAAAAAACCGATCCCCAAATTCCTTTATTATCGCAGTCAAAAAAATTCCCGAAAATCACCTATTTTTTCGATTCTCACAGCGGCTATTCCCACTAAAATATTTCATTCAATTTTTTAAAAGCTACCCAGTAAAAAATTTAGCGTCAAAAAAAAATTTTTGTTAAAAAATTTTTTGTTAAATATTTAACATTTTTGGTGATTTTAGAGTATTAACACAAGAAAGTGTTAAAAATATATAATACTGAAGTGAGCGGTCAGTTGTCAATGTAAAAAAATTTTTTAATAAATTAATTACAATAAAAAAATGCTTCTAAAAATTTTCACTTGTAATTTTTATTAATTTTCACATATGAAACTTTTTAATAAAATTTTTTTTTTTTTAATAATCTAATTGCGATAAAATTCTAAAAAAATTTTTAATATCTGTCAACTTCAGTGTTATAAAATTATATATAAAAGTGTTGAATATTTAACACACAAATTTTTACTGTGTAGACACAATTCAATTTTTTTTATTTCTTTTTTTGAAATGTCAATTTTATCGAAAAAATATGTAAGTAAAGTTCCTCAAAAAATCTTCAAAAAATTGTGCAATTTATTAAAACATAAAAAAATTTCTTAAAATATTACAATATAAAAAATAAAAGTGATAAAAAATAGATAAAAATTAAAAGACCAAAAAAATCACACAAAATACTCCATAAAAATAAGGTCCAGTTACATCTTTTCTCGTTCAATTAGCAAAAACAGGTAGGATAAAGTTTACGGAAAGCGCAAAGGTGGTCCAGTCAAACTGGTAATCCAATCTCTTGTTCTACGACTTTGGTTCTCTCTTGTTCTACGTAATTTCTCTGTCATTCGGTACTACAAGGTTTAAAAGTTTACAATAGACCGAATACTTATTGTTTTAAACTTTCTATTAGAAAAAAAAAAAAATTTCATTTTTGTAAATACAAATTTAATTAAAATCGGACAGAAAGCATGAAATTTCAAGTTTGTTTTGGTTGATAAAGATTATTGTTTCAACTAATAAAAAAATTTTGATATAATATCATTAACATTATCATAATGCGCATTTATTATTACAAAACAATATTTTTGATGATCCTAAAAACTGGGACCACACAAAGAGTTCATCATTTTATTTAAATATAGATAGATTGGACGGTCAACGATCGACAACTTTATATTCAATTTCAATATTGAATATTAAGCAGAGGTCAGATTATAAAATGAACGAATTTAAAGAGTTATTTTCAAACTCTAGCTTGCAGATACATGTCAGTTAAATTTTTTTTTATTTAATAACTTTTTAAATTTCAATTTTAACTGAGAGGTTGATACCAAAATTCAAAATATATCTAGTTTATGCTAATATAATATATCAAAGTCTACTTTACAAATGACGTCAAAATAATTATTATATTGTATGTATATACTTAAAAAATTCTTTGTAGTTTAGAACATTCGATATTTTTCGATATTATAAAAAAAAAAAAAAAAAAAAAAAAAACACTCAATATAGGATACACAGAAAAAAAAATTTCTTGAACCAATGAAATTTTTAGGAAGACCGAAATTATTTTGGAGCTAGAAGAAATTTTCTTGACTTAAAAAAATTTAACTTCGTTCAAGAAATTTTTAGTCTTTCTTAAGATTTTCTTGATTTAAGGAAATTTACGCTTGACTTTAGACTTTTTTTCTTTCTGTGTAAGAAAAAAAATAAATTTTTTTGTCCAAAGTTTATTTTATAATTTTTTTACTCATTATGCGTCAAAAACAAGGAAAAATATCAATATTCAATTTAAAGTTTTTGGAGAAGCAATCATAATAATAAATATTTTAGATTTTTTATGAAAATATTAAACAATTTCGGGAATTTTAATTTTTTACGAAAAAAGAAGGGGTTGCTACCTTCGCACAATGTCTTTAGCGGAAACTTGAGAAATGAACAACAATCAGCTGTTTAGTTTAAGGTAGCTGTCATGGTTCACCCTTCAGTACCCACGTTATGAGAATTTTACTCATGCTAGGTTTCAATCTTAATTATTTTTTTAAATTCAAATGGAAAGACCACTGGAAATTTTTTTTACCGTCCAAAAGCCTATCATAAAAAGCAATTGGTTCTACATGTCGATTGCAGTAATTGCAAAAGATACACAGTAAAAAATTTAGCGTTAAAAAATTTTGTGTTAAAAATTTTTATGTTAAATAGGGGAGGGTGGGGCAAGACGGCCCACCTCAAAAATTGACCAAGAATTTATTTTTCTAATATTTTTTTATCATATTTTGGAGGTGGACCATCTTGCCCCCCCCCCAAAAAAAAAAAAAAACTTTTTTTTGGAACTTTCGAAAAATTTCGGTGAATTGAGTCAAAGTTGGTCGAGAGTAAATCCACTTGATAGTAGAAAGCCACAAAAAATAAAAATTGGCTTAGGTGGGCCGTCTTGCCCCACCCTCCCCTATTTAACATTTTTTTGTGTTAATTTAATACCATAAATGTTAAATCTACATATGAAAGTGTTAAATATTTAACAAAAAAATTTTTAACACTAAATTTTTTGACGCAATCACTCAAAATTTTTTACTGTGTATTTATATGGTCAATACTCATTAATGGAAAAAATATTATAAATAAATATCTTTATATTTATATACATCCACTTTAGGATGGTATCAACGTGAAAATAAAAAGTGCGAAATTTGTAGTGCTAAAAGTTTTGCGAAAAACCAAAAGACCACGCTAATGTATGATACTTTCGCGTGGTAACAAAAATGCAAAAGCAATTGAATATCCTGACCTGGCTTGTCAAGCGCATCTCGAAGTTCAAACAGAAATTTTTAAGATAAAAAATAAATGTCGTCACAGGACTCTCTAGGCTCAGAGGCTTATTGCGATAAATTTACAAACAGCATAGGGGGTTACTCAGAAAAACAGCGAGGACATTTCTTCCATTTATTATGATTTTCTAAAGTCGATATCAAGGCTTTTACAATTTAAATATGATGAAGAATTGGATTTTTATTTTATAGCGAAAGAGCGCACACTTGAACATGCAAAAAAAACACAATTATTTACGTCAAAAAGTTGCCAAAAAATAAAATACGAGTTAACGTAATTTGTCACATTGTATCAAGGAGAAAAATTTGAAATCATTATTTATAAAGTTGGCAATTAAATATTATTTTGTTCTAAATTTTTATTCTTGTAAAATTTAGATCAAAATTTTTAATTTTGATAACTCTAAATAGAATTATTAAAAAAAGAAACAGCGATTAATTTGGTACGATGCAAATGTTGACAGTCGGAACAGTTCAAACTTATACCTGAGACAAATAATGAACCTTGTGACTAATTCGTTACGCCCTTATGTTGCATATGTAAGTTATTTGCTAGCTTAGTAATTAATGCTAGAGCAAGGTTAATCGATAACGCTTAAATAGCGACTTAATATATCACTTAAATCGTACTAATCTTGATAATTAAGCTAATACCAAGATAAATAACTGAACTCTATGGTAATTTATTGATATTTTATAAACGACATTGAAATAAATTTACAAATAAAAATTTTGATATTATCGACTTAGACTTAAAGGAAAAAGTTGTAAAGTAGTTATCGTGGTAAAGAAATACTGCCAGAAAATTCTAAATTTTTTCATATTTATAAAGGACATGATGATACGCTCTCTGCAGTTTTGTACCAATTTTCTTAGTTATATAAAAAAAAAAATTACTGTCAGAAACTTTAAAAAAATTGTCAATTTTTTAATGTATTTATTGTGAGTTTGAAAAAAAATGAAAAATACATTTTTGACCGTCTAATTATTTATAAATGACGGATTTAAGTTTAAGGGGGATAGCCATTATGAAATTAAAAAAAAAAATTTTTTTTTTTTTTTATTCAATCAAAGTTTATATATATTCAAAAATATGTATTTAGAGTTTTGTATGAAAATTCCAAATATTTTCCGAGTTATAGTCGTTCTTGACGAAAACGCGTTTTTCTCGAAACAACTTTTTATGATAATAAAGTTAGCTGTCACTTGAAAATTTTTTAATTCTTTTAACAAATTTATTTATTTAATTTTTAACAAATGAATTTGCTCCAAAAAATTATTTTTAAAAAATTTCATTTGTAGTTTTTTAAAATTTCTAAATGTCAATTTTTTTTTTGCCATAATTTATTTGTTACAATAATTCTTAAAATTATCAACTATCTGCTAAGTTAATTTTGATCTACTTTTTTTGAACCGGTTAGATCTGTAATTTGCATAAATATGAACCGATTTGTAATTTTTTCTTTTTTCCGTATTTGTCTATTCAGTAGCTATCGTTGTACTTAGGAGATTTTGAAAATTTTGATTTTTAAGATTTTTTAGGGCTGTTGAAATTCAAAAAAATGAGAAAAAAAAACGAAAAAATATTTAATATGTCGCCATTTTTTTTAAATCCAAATTTTCAAAATTCCCTACTTGGAACGATAATCACATGAATGCAGATTATAAATCATTTTGGTTTTTTCGTTTTAGATAATCCGTTTTTGAGTTAGAGATCGCACCGTGGTGGGGAACATTTTTTTAGTTCTCCACAAAAATTCTTATAACTTTGTAAGAACATGATATTTCTTAATCAAAATTTAGGAAAATAATCTTCGATTTATACTTTATAAAATAAAAAAAAATCGATCCCCAAATTCCTTTATTATCCCAGTCAAAAAAATTCCCGAAAATCACCTATTTTTTCGATCCTCGCAGTGGCTATACCCCTAAACAATTTATGAAAAAGTATATATCTACGGAGTCGGACAGAAACAATTGTATGGGATGCGTTTCCATGGGTACAGTCTTGCATAAAAATTATGGATTACTTAGCTTCAAGCTCATATACTTTTGCGACGCGTATTATCGATAATTTTTTGACAATATCGTACCAGGGAAATTACCTTGAGAGTAAAAAAATTGTACTTTAAAAAAAAAATGAAGAAACACTAATGAAATTATTGCAATTTGTGTGTAAAAATAAATTTATAACTTTTTTTAGCTACAAATTTTTCTAAACGACATGATATCAATACAAGAAAAACTCGTATACTATTTTGGAACTATATGTTCATCGTAAAATTGTGATTCCCGAGCGATATCTAGTCGGGTGTTCGAAGATAAATCACCTGTATCTTACAGGTGTCAACAAAATACCAAAAGGATCTAAAGTCTCTTCGATATTTGATACCGATTAAAATTCCTTGGGTGGTCTTAACAAGCCCTTAAATATTACAACATACTGAAAATTTTATGATAATGAATTCAATTATTGTAAAATTATTATTAACATGAAAATTCATTCACATTTCAGTAAGCTTTAACTTAATTTATTTTATTTTATTTTTATTTAAATCAACAAACCCAACAGCCTAGGCCATTAACAGGGTTAATAGTAATACAATAATTAGTACATAGAATAAACTTTTTTAAAGTATAACAAGATGACTATAGCATAGTGATTCCATATATAATTATATTCATATTCAGAAAATTAATTTACTGAATGAACAAAAAAAAAAAACTAATGATGAGTTAGCTATTGCAACTCATGCAAATTTAGATTTTTTTTAATTAAAGAAGAATAATTTTTAAAGTTGCTGTAGCAAATCTTCGAAAGGTCCTCTAAAAAAAGGTATTGTATGGTGAGTATAATATCTTTGAGTTTGAATCATTAAAAATAAAAAAATGAAAAAAAATTTCGTTAATACAATATAATCCACATGGAAAGAAAAAATGGGAACTGTTCTCATAAGGAAACAAAATTTTTTTCTATACTATTACAGGAAGAACTACCATGGATTGTAGGAAAAACACCCACAAATATATAGGAAATTTTCTGAGAATTTATAAAAATTTTTAAAAAATTCCAATAATTATGGGAATACTTCTATAATATTATACGAATTCTTACAGTATAGATATATCAGCTGAGCGAAAATAAAAATAATTTTCTTGAGTCAAGAGGAAAAATTCTTGAACTGAGAATAATTTCTTGACATAAGAACTTTTTCTCTTGACTCCAAACAATGAGTTCCTTAAAAATGGTACTTTTGGTTCAATATCATTTTTCTTGAATCAAGTTAAATTTTTATCAGTTTACATATTCTTGATAATTATATTTTCTTATAGTTACAACTATAATATTTAGTTAATCTACTAATTTTTTAACTCTACTACATATACTAATTTTTTAACTCTGTTAAATTAATCTAATAATTAATTTACCGTTCGATTTAAATTAATTTACAGTATTATTATAAATAATGTATAAATCAATTCAATATTGTAATCAATTTTGATTTCGTTCTTTTACAGTACTGATGAAGTTTCGAAACCGACAAAGCATTTTACAAAGAATGAAATAAATATTAACAACAATAATATTCATATAACCGAGAATTTGATTGTATAATTGATATACAATAAATATAAACACGATTACACAAATGTTTCCTGTACTTATAGAAATAGCTTTTAAAATATACAGGAAAAAACCTCATTTATATATAGCGTTACTCATGCCAAAAAGGCGTGAAAGAAAATTTTTTTTCTCCAATCAACTAGGGAATGTATAAAAGTGAAAATTTGATTGAAAATCTGGCTGAAAATCACAAAAAAAATTTCTTTGGACATATGCCCTTTCAGCTTTCAGAAAAAAAATTCTTAACCCCAAAATTGCAAACCCAAAAAGGTGTATATTTTGAGATAAGCCTTTTTGGCATTAACAGGCGAGACCAGTGATTGCAGTTTCAATCGGTTAAGCGAAACGAATAGAAATTTTGAAAAAACATTTTTAGCGATAATAGATAATTTAATAAATTATTTCACCATAAAGCGTTTTTTTCAAAAATTTTATTCGTTTTGTAAAACCAATCGAAACTGCAATTACTCTGCTGTTGGGAGTGCGACAGAGATAGTTTCGTTAAACTCCGTGAGAGCAAAGCGAGAAAAAAATGGTCTCGCCTGTTAATCATACGACACATTATATGAATCATTCTTACAGTAGTATAGGAAATATTATTTATTTATTTAATTTGTATGCCAAGGCAATGGCCGAATGGCAAAAATACAAAAATATAAGAATATAAAGTACATGTAAGAGTATAAACGTCTCTAAATAGATATTGTAACAATATTGAGATTTTGCTAACAAAAATTTAAAAATAATCAGAAAATTTAAGAAATATAATCAGTTTTTTACAATCAAAAGAAATATATATTTTAATGATTTGAATCGTCATCAGTGAAGCCGGGAATCAAGTTCTCTTTAAGCTCAAGGTCATGGAAGAATTTGTAAGCTTTTGTCTTAAAAGTATCAATGCTAAGTGCATTTATGACATCATCAATATTAGATAATCATTTTTTCGAGTTTTGAACAAATTTGTAAGTTTTCACCTTCGATCAACGACTTAGGATTATTCGATCACTTTTCAATATTTTTACATTATTTTTGTCATCAAAACATTATTCTGCTTCAAAAATAAAATAATAACAAAAAATTTCAATTTACGATTTTTTATGACTGAAAAATGGTGCAGCCCTACATTTAAACAATTACCAAATAAATTATGTGTATTTATGTATATTGTTCAAATTAATAATAAAATTTGTCAGTACCTATCTGCAAAGTTTATAATTTTTTTTTATCACAAAATTATATATTTTTCAATTATTCATTTAAAGTAAGCGTTATTATAAGTTTAATTTAGTGTTATAAAAAAAATTCCCTGTGTAAGAAGCTTAATTAAAATCTTTCTATATCACAAGACTAATTTTTTAACTATTTCGTAAATAAATATTAATTTCTAAAAAATATTGGCTTTATCGAAAATGGTAAATTTTTCATCGAAAAATTTTACCTAAACTGTTTGTAAAATAATAAATATTATTGAAAAAAATTAATTTTTCAATAAATTCCTAGAAAATATATTCGTGAAGCTTATATATATGAAAATTAATAATTTCAAGAATACATACTCGATCAAGATGATTCAGTGTTCAGATAAGAATATTTTAACGAATATTCATTATAAATGATAAAATACATCACATAATATTTTTTCTTACAAATTATAAAAAAATAGCTACTAAAACCTTAACAAGGATCCGACCGCCTTCTAATATTGCCAAAAAAACGGTCAAGTATCCAAAGATTAGCTTCCTTTGTTGACCAACCGTAACGACCAATTGGTATCATTTGCGGTGGTTCGTCGAGAATCTCAATCTCATTGAAATCTAGTTCCAGTTACTAAAGAAATGCTGTTTATTTTTTCGACCACCTTGAAGTGCAATTGGTAGCAAAAGTTCGCTCCGAGAATTGTGACACATTGTTTACTTGTTAGTAAATACACTCTCATTTTCTAAAAAATATAACGTGATGATGATTACGATGACTCATTTTTTTCCAGTTACTTACTACAAAAACCAAATTAAAAAATTTTTGTTATTGCTTCATCTTAACACCAATTTTTGTTCTGGTTTGAGTAGAGTATGAACGGTATAGAAGCGCCGACAAAGATAAATTTTAGCCATGAATTCCAGGCTGTAAATTGCAAACCATCGACGTCAACATTTTAATAGATCTTCGGCTGACTTTTATTTATTTCACATAAATGGTTCAGTTATATTACGTTTTCTAAGATATATAATGAACGAAAATTTGTTGACTATTTTAAATTTTGAATGAGAAGTCTTATAACTTCTATAAATTTAACTTCGTTATTTAAAAAAAAGCGCCATTTGGTCATACCGACATGAATAGGTAGATTTCTTGTTTGAATATTGAAAAAAATATGTTATTAAAAGTCAATACTGTCCTAAAATTAATTTTTTATTATATTTTTTGAAAATAAAGGTAATGTTCAGATCACAGCCAATAAATAACGATAAAAACTCAGGTTGTTTAAGATCCGTGATTTACTTTATGTCTAAATTTTATCAAATTTCGCAACGTTTCGTTGATAATCTCAACTTTGTCAGGCGTCTATAAATCAATAACAAACCATCATTACATTTCAACAATATACAAAAAAGCAATGATAAAATACAAATTTTTTTTTTTTTTTAGGTCTTAAATTCTTACATTCATAGGATATCTAATTTCTTAAATGCATCACAAAAAAATGGAAAAAAAATTTTTAACTTCCCCTTTTAAAAATTTTTTTAAAAGTGGTTTTTTTGGAATAACTTTTAAACGGCTTAACCGATCGATTTCAAAAACTAATCAGCTTTTAACCTTTAAAAACGCCGTCGACTACCGCCAACCGTGTCAAAATCGGTTCATTCGTTCGGGAAATATCGTGAACGAAAGAAATCGAAAAAATGGAATTTTTTAAGAAAAACTCTAAAATTTCTTATCTGATCAATTTACGTTAACATACTGTTTATAGTACTTAAAAAACTGCATATATTGCTGCAAACCGGGTAGAAATCGGTTAATTTGTTCGAGAGATATCGTTCTTAAAAAATTTTGAAAAAAGTGTTTTTTTTACATAACTTCGAGATTTTTTTTTAGATCGTTTTCGATGAAATAAAACAATTATTAGAGCCCACAAAACCACGTCGATCGCTGCCAAGAACGTGAAAATCGGTTGATTGGTTCGTGAGTTATCGTTGTCGATAAAATTATAAAAAAGTGCATTTTTCAAATTTTTCTTAGATTTTCGGTTTGATCAGTTTGTGTTCAAAAGTATATTGTAGAATTTAAAAAACTGGGCGGAATGCTATTAACTGCGTGAAAATCGGTTCATTCATTCAGAAGTTATTGCAGTTTGAAAATTCAAAAAATACTGATTTATTAAACTTCTATTAGACTTTTGAGCTCGAAGAGCTAACTCTTTGAGCTCGGAAGGCTCGAAGTAACATATAAATTATATTTTCGAGCTCGAAGAGCTCAAAAACGTCATAAGTTTAATTTTAAGCGCTTAGATATGGAATTAGCGGAAGTTGCAGTGATGGCCTTTAGGGTCAACCGTTTTCCAGATTTTTTTGATATAAAAATTAAATTCTATAAAAATTAATATATGATAAATAAATAATTGTACCTTTGAATGGTTTTATATAGATATCAAACTCCAAATAAACTCGCCTTGTATTACAGTCGTATAGAAAAATCTGATCCGTAAATTAAATTTAGTCAACAAGTCCATTGAGCCAAGGATTAACGAATTAATAATTGCCATTTGAAGAATGTAAGATTTTAAGACCAAAAAAAAAAGTTGTATCACATAAATACATATATAGACTTTTGAGCGAATGCTATTTTCGACATTACTCGAAGAAATGAACTATATTATAACAAAACTTTCTTAAAATTACATGAGACCGGCTACAACTGATAATTTATAAAGAAATCTACCTAAAATAAAATTATATAAAATAAGAAAAGGTTTATTTTCTATCGGAAGATACTAAAAGCAATTATTAAAATGTTCAGTACACTGGGAGAAAAAATTTCTTTTAAACAAAAAATGAGCAATGTTGCAATAAATAATAAATTTGTTAAAAATTTTAAACAATTATATTTCTTAGCTGAAAAAATCAATATTTTTCTCTCAGTGATTATTTTGTTGAAAAAAATTTTGAATAAAAATTTGCAAATTGTTTTCCTAAAATTGTTTTTTTTTTTTTTCAAATAAAAAAAAATTTTGATTTATTTATTTTTATGCCAAGGCAAAAGTAAATAACAAATTAAATGATACAGTGATTTTTTTAACTTATGCTGAGTGTTTGGTATAAAAGTTTATTAAATAGTTTAAGAGTTTGAGTTAACTGAACGTACATTAAATAAGCATGACATTAGTATAATACATACGAATAATTTTTTTCTTTTTTTTGGTATCGGTCAGTAATCAGTAATTAATAATTTATAAATTAATAATTAATAAACAATAATGAATAGTTAAAATTAAACGATTCATAACAATTTATAATTGCACAAATTAATACCAAATAATCCTAATATTATAAATATTTTAGTCACCTAATATAGAATTGATTCAGAAACTTGGATCTAAGATTTAAGAAATTAATCAGAAAATTCAAAGATTAAAGATCATACATCTAAATTAAATAAATAGTCATACAATTTATTTTTTAAAATTTCAATACTACTTGCATATACAATTTCCGATGGTACACGGAGAAAATTAAATAATAGCAGTTACTATCTAGACATGGTAAAAAATTTTACCATCAACCTGATCGTAGTAAATACTATCTAGATGATTAATAAAATCAATAAAATTTTGCTTTATTAAGCAATGACTTTTATTAAATTGTGCTGTACTTTTTTAACTATTGACATTTTTAAAGAAATAAGCTCATTCCAACGTTACACTTATCAAGAGCTTTCATTTGAGTACCCACATGCATTTTGATATATTTTTCATGTATACATATATATAACATATATAAATATATGAAAAATTGATGTGGGTACTCAAATGAAAGGTCTCGATGAGTATAAATATATTTTCTTTCCGTGTGTTTGAAAATTATTGAATTTTTGATCAAATTTTTTCATAGAATTCAATAATATTAATTACTATTCTTGATAGTAAATATTATCATCCTGATAGTAAATATAACCATCCTGATAGTGACTGTTATCATCCTGATTGTAACTGTTACTAAAAAAAATGGTAACTGCTATCACAAAAAAATAATAGCACTAACCATCTTTGTATTGAAAAATGTTTTAATCATCCTAGATGATTGGAGCTTCAAATTTAGTATGATAACCCTTATCATTTAATTTTCTCCGTGTAGTTCAGACAGCAAAAAAATTTTTTTTCAACAAAAAAGTTCCTGTGAGAAAAATTTGTATTTCTTTAGCTAAGAAATAAAATTGTTTAAAATTTTCAACAAATTCATTATTTATTACAAAATTGCCCATTTTTTCGAAAGAAATTTTTTCTCTGTGTAATCGAAAAATTTTTAATTTAAAGTCTCATGACTTCATAATTTTTAATTTTCAGAAAACTCTTAAGTAAAATTTTAATCAGATAGTCATGCATAAAAAACGTTCGCAAATAAAAGGAAGAGAGGAATATTGCCTAGCGAAGAAGCGTGACCAGAAGAAGGGGAGGGGAGTCTAAGAAAACGTGATGTTCTCACGTTCATCAATTTTATTTTTGTTATTTTCTTGGCTTGTTAGTTTCTTTTTTTTTTTCTTTTTTCAAGCTAGACAAGTGTTCGAATTTATAAATTGAACAGTTTTTTTAGGAACCATCCAGACTGTTTGATAGTACATAGTTTTCTGTAAAACTTGCAATAAATTGCTATTACTAAAAGAAAATGATTTAATTATTAAATTTGTCACTCGTAAAAATTAAAATGTTTTTCATCTTGTTGCCTAATAATTTTAAATATTTATCAGAAAAGAATAAATTAAAAAAAAAGGAGTCAGTTAGATGAATATCACAATCTAATATATAAAAATAATGTAAATTTATTTTAATAATATATATATTAAGATGTCACTTTTAATATTTTAAATACATCTGTATTTTTTCTACATCTAAATAAATAAATAATTTTAATTTTTGGTTATTTTCAATTTACTCCAAATTATTAATCATCAATTTCTGTAATAAGATATAATTTTAAAGAAGAAATCCAAAAAAAAAAAATGAAAGCGTGTAATATTTTACGAATGGACCGATTGAAAAACAAATAATTCAAAATTAATTATCAAATAATTTTTGAAACAATAAATTTAATCAAATGCTTCAAAAAATTATTCTTGGAACTTACAAATTGCAATTAAAATTTTTTTTCTTTGCAATTATATACTAGAAATCGTGCATAAAGGTATAAACGAAAAGTAAAGTTAAATGATTAATTTGATTGTGTAATAATTTGCTAAATTATTTCCGTGCTATGAACTATGAGTCATATGATTTCGTGTTTAACATCTGTAAGATCCTAGCAGGTGTCTGAAGATCAACAGGAGTTTTATCACTCACGCCTCTGTATTATACGGCTTCCTGCTTTATATGAACCTTATGTCAACTTTTAAATTTTGTTTAGATTTATCATAATTTTACATCTAGTATATCCGTGATCGATAGATTAAAACAATGCGGTTTGAACTGATTACGTAAAAGAAAACATAATGTTAACAAATGTTCCGGGTCGAAAAATTTGAACTGATTTTGAGCAAAATGATCTGCATTTGAACTTATTGATCTGTATTTGAACTTTTAAAAACATTTTCATCTGTATTTGATCTACTATTCAAATTATTTTTTATCTGTTTTAAGTCTAAACAACCTTTTAGTAAAATAATTGAGCAGCTATAAATATTTTATGCTGTTTCTAATCTAATGAGAATAAAAAGTTTGATCAGTTTTTATTCTAGTTAATTTGTACTTGGACTTTATGTATTGTTTTCAAATTCAATGTGAAATCTTATACTCTTTTTGATCTATAATTTTAATTCTAAATTTTCAAAGGCCAAAAGTCGACTGAGATGGCGACTTATAATTTTGTTGAGTCTTAAGTATCTTATTAAAAATTATTATAAGTCGCGATTATTTGAAAAAATAAATTAAATTATAATATATTCATGCGCTTTTTTGTTTTATAAACTGATCGTTGATCATAAACTTACGTCTGTTATATTTATTTGTCATAGCTTAACATTTCATGGGCTATAAAAGTTTTGTATCTGCGAATATTAGTTGCAGTGATAACTAATAAATTTGTATTAACATATGTGAAATAGTTCTTATCGTTTCATTGGATCTAAATCTATAGTTTCTAATCATCGATATTAAACACAATGTGAATACATCGACAAGATTAAAATGTTGACAAGATGACAAGATTGATATTAAACTTTGTAATTTCACGCGTCATTTAATGAGTGGAATTCACTATTTGTTAGTGCGAAGTATACTGTTTAATATACATTGCACCACAAAATAGTGAATAGTCACTATTTCAGTTTCAGAGAATGAAAAGCTGTGCCCTGTAGAGGATCTTCGAGGACACTAATAAAACGATAATAAATAAATGAATAAATATATTACTATTATTGTGATTATTTTCACTATTATTATTATTATTATCGAATTCGTAAAAGGTCTGTTTCTGATCTACAGGCGAACAAAAACCGACTAAAAATTATGAAACGTTTTGGTCTGTTTTTGACCTTGATGCGATCAAAACTAGTTAAATAATTGTGACAAAAAAAGTCTGATTTTAGTGTTGAAACAATAGAAAAAAATTTTATTGTAGCATTAAAAATTGTCTGAAATTTGTCTGAATTGAGAATAGTACGGGCTAAAACAGATTAAATTCTTATATAAAATAGATACACATAATAAAATTAAATTGAATGAAAAATATTACAAATTTTCATTTATCATAAAAAAGATTAAATTTTTTGACCCGGGGTAGTCTTATAACTAAACTTTAAGAGTAAAATAATCTTAAGGTAGTTGTCGTGGTTAAGGTATACCGTCAGAAAATTCTAAATTTTTGTATACTTATTAAATACATGATAATACAATTAAGGTACAGGTGGGTAATACGGGCTAACTAAAGGAGATTTTGAAAAAAATAAAAAATATTGCATTTAATTGTTGCAATGTATCATTAATTTTTAAATTAATACATTAGCCATAAAATATAATGGAGTAATGGTGATTTTCACCATAAACAAACACGAAATTAAATTTTTTAAAAAACCTTGCGAATAGGCCTAATTTTACTACGGTAGGGTAATAAGGCCTGTGGGTTATACATACTGGAAATAGTTATTATACTTGATAAAATTGGTATTAGAGATCAATCATCAGTTAAATTGAGCAGCAATACTTTTTAAGATGTTTATAAAAATTAGAACAATGATTTTAAGTTATTAAATATAAAATTATAAGAAATGTTTACTATTTACTTAAGGACGTCCATAGACAAGAAAAAGACACCAATAGGTTATGTCTATTGGTTTCTTTCTCACGCATTATAGCTGTCTCTCTTTATAGACTATCGCTTACTTAGTTCCACTCATGCACTGATAAAAAAATTGACTTGACTCAAGAGCCAAACTCTTGAACCAAGAATTCCATTTTGAAGAAATCAATTTTCTTGAGTCAAGAGAAGAAATTCTTGAAACAAGCAAATTTTCTTAGACCAAGAATAATTTCTTAGCTCAAGAATTTATTCTTTTGACTCAAGAAAATTGTTTTCTTCAAAATGGAATTCTTGGTTCAAGAATAACGTTTAATTAGTTCAACTAGTAATTCTACTTATTTGCATTGAGTTTATCCGTATCACAGTTACTACACAGAAAAAAATGTTCACTTGAGCCAAGAAAATATTGTTCATCCTAATTATTTTCTTGAGCAAAAAAAAATTTTTTTTTGACGAGAAATTTCCCTTATTCCAACAAAATTAATTCTCTTGCTTTAAGAAACACGTATCTTGATATTTGGCGTGGAAGTTCTTCCCAAAGTCTTATTACAGTCACCAAAAAAGATTAACGCTCAAAAAGAATTAAAGCTCATCAATTTCTAAAAAATTGATGGCCGGATGTCGTATCGTTTTACGTTACGTCTGTGACTATTTTATTCGGTTGTTGATTGGTCGACTGAGATAGTGGCTGGCGGGATTTTTGAAAGAATGAAAACGAGCGTGTTATGTCTAGTATCATAAAAAATAAATTAAAAATTAATCAAGTCATATGATATTTTATATCATATGTATACACGATCTATCATTTAAAATAATTTATAGTTAAAAATTTAGAATGCGAGCGTATTAAAACAGTTGATATATTATGAAGGATGCATCCATTTTTCCGTCTTTTTTAATATTATCCACCACTAGTTGTAAACCAAATCTTTCTATTTGGCGTCATTCCCAAATGAAGAAATCAAACCTTGACTTAAACAGCAAAAACCAAATTTTACACTGCATATATTTTACTTTCATCGATATTTACAGTAAAAAAAAGTTGTATCTACGCTATAAATTCAAAAAGATTCCGTAGACCTTTTGGATACTTGTGTTATAAGTATAAATGATTAATAACACCAAGAATATCTCAATCCAAAAACATTTAAATTTAAAACCTCAAAGGCAGACGTTTGTATATTAAAGTAACTATGATATTTTATAAATTTATTGTATAAACTTATATATCAGGTGCAGGTCCGACAGCGAATCCCATAAATTCAGATGTGTTACAATGACCGGCTTCTTTTAGCCAATATACGAATTGCCAATTCTCCGAAAAAAGTCGGCACTCCCTTCCTTTATTTAACTGCACTACAAATACCTTATATGTACACATAGAGACCGAATATACATAATATACTACTCAACCGACCACACATAGTTATGTATATGTTACCGATTTCCAGCAGGCGACACGCCGTAATGAATGTTTCCGGCGGCAGCCGACAGGGGAATGTTTTGCTACAAACAATGCGGTTCGTTTACGTCTATTATACCTATACCGATTACTTGATTCCTCCATTCCTTACAATCCATTAGAGTTTTACGTTTAAGTTTGTGTAAAATCACTGATCACTGATCATGGTGAAACTTAAACGACACTTTGGTATTCAAATATCTTCGTAGAAACATTTGCTATAGCTTACAACCAAAATGATGAGAATTTGGCATCGTGGTTTTGTAACATCACGTCTAAATTCTATTGAACCATTTAACTGCAGCATATGAGGACAATTTGTGCATTAATATTTATACTATTCTAGTTATAGCTAGACATATGCACTGAGAGAAAAATATAGTTTTCTGCACTAGGAAAATTTATTTACTGAAAAAAAAGTATAAGTCCTGTCGCAATATGCTTAAGCGTATAGCTTATACCAATGTTGAATGCGTCATCTGTATAAGCTATACGCTTCAACGTATTGCGATAGGACTTATACTTTTTAACTTCCGGTTAAGAAAATTAAAAATCTTCAAAAATCGGGAAGTTATTGGTTTTATTCCGTTTTGCAAAAATTGAACGGTTCGACCGATTTCATCGCGGTTGGGGCCATTCGAAAAGGCTCGACCAAATTCAGATTTTGAATACGATTCGGACTGATTCAGATTGATAGATTTCGAACAATCTCAAAAAAATTGTGAAAAAAAATTTTTCGTTCATTCAAAAGTTACTGCAGTTTGAAAATTCAAAAAATAGTATTTTATCAAACTTCTAACACGCATAAAAATAATTTTGTTGAAATAATAAAAGACGGGATAAATGAAAAATATGTTGTGGTAATAAATGAGTATAGTTATAGCAACAAATCCATATTAGTTGCATTAACAAAATGTTTCAAGTTGTACTAACAAACCAGTTTGTTCAATCACAAAATCAATTTGTTTCACTAATAAAATCATTTTGTTGCTGTCACAAAATGACTTTGTTGCTGTAACAAAGTGATTTTATTACAGTAACAAAACTAATTTGTTGCCAAAATATTTTCCAAATCCTCAAAAGCTTATCACGAAAATGATTGTGTATAATAATACTCATGGATTATTTCAACAAATTCTCATTGTTATTCTTACAAATTTTCTTTGTTACTCTAACAAATTTTCTTTATTACTTTAATAGAACAATTTTGCTGTTTTAACAAAAAAATTTGTTATACCAATTATAGGATTTTGTCGAATCAACTAAAAGATTTTGCCATACTAACAAAACTGTTTCGTTGTTATAACATATCAATAACTTGTTATATCCTAAATTTTGTTATTTTAACATATGATTTGTTATCTCTATGTTAACAAATTCATTTGTTACCACAACATATCTTAGATTATCTTAACAAAATTTTTTTCTGCGTGAACCTTTTTATTTTTCCTTGCAAATAACAATTAAAATTATCATTTTATTCATTTAATTAATTACAATTTCTGGTCAAAGTGTTTATTGATTCGTTAATTAACTGCTGAATAAAGTAACTCAAAAACCATAATGTATTTTTGTTATCTTATAAATATAAAATTATTGTTGTTTTTATATTTCAATGCTATATCCCGGGTCGAAAAATTTAAACTGATTTTGAGCAAAATGATCTGAATTTGAACTTATTGATTTGTATTTGAACTTTTAAAAACATTTTCATCTGTATTTGACCTACCATTCAAATTATTTTTTATCTGTTTTAAGTCTAAACCACCTTTTAGTAAAATAATTGAGCAGCTATAAATATTTTATGCTGTTTCTAATCTAATGAGAATAAAAAGTTTGATCAGTTTTTATTCTAGTTAATTTGTACTTGGACTTTATGTATTGTTTTCAAATTCAATATGAAATCTTATACTGTTTTTGATCTATAATTTTAATTCTAAATGTTCAAAGGCCAAAAGTCGATTAAGATGGCGACTTATAATTTTGTTGAGTCTTAAGTATCTTATTAAAAATTATTATAAGTCGCGATTATTTGAAAAAATAAATTAAATTATAATATATTCATGCGCTTTTTTGTTTTATAAACTGATCGTTGATCATAAACTTACGTCTGTTATATTTATTTGTCATAGCTTAACATTTCATGGGCTATAAAAGTTTTGTATCTGCGAATATTAGTTGCAGTGATAACTAATAAATTTGTATTAACATATGTGAAATAGTTCTTATCGTTTCATTGGATCTAAATCTATAGTTTCTAATCATCGATATTAAACACAATGTGAATACATCGACAAGATTAAAATGTTGACAAGATGACAAGATTGATATTAAACTTTGTAATTTCACGCGTCATTTAATGAGTGGAATTCACTATTTGTTAGTGCGAAGTATACTGTTTAATATACATTGCACCACAAAATAGTGAATAGTCACTATTTCAGTTTCAGAGAATGAAAAGCTGTGCCCTGTAGAGGATCTTCGAGGACACTAATAAAACGATAATAAATAAATGAATAAATATATTACTATTATTGTGATTATTTTCACTATTATTATTATTATTATCGAATTCGTAAAAGGTCTGTTTCTGATCTACAGGCGAACAAAAACCGACTAAAAATTATGAAACGTTTTGGTCTGTTTTTGACCTTGATGCGATCAAAACTAGTTAAATAATTGTGACAAAAAAAGTCTGATTTTAGTGTTGAAACAATAGAAAAAAATTTTATTGTAGCATTAAAAATTGTCTGAAATTTGTCTGAATTGAGAATAGTACGGGCTAAAACAGATTAAATTCTTATATAAAATAGATACACATAATAAAATTAAATTGAATGAAAAATATTACAAATTTTCATTTATCATAAAAAAGATTAAATTTTTTGACCCGGGGTAGTCTTATAACTAAACTTTAAGAGTAAAATAATCTTAAGGTAGTTGTCGTGGTTAAGGTATACCGTCAGAAAATTCTAAATTTTTGTATACTTATTAAATACATGATAATACAATTAAGGTACAGGTGGGTAATACGGGCTAACTAAAGGAGATTTTGAAAAAAATAAAAAATATTGCATTTAATTGTTGCAATGTATCATTAATTTTTAAATTAATACATTAGCCATAAAATATAATGGAGTAATGGTGATTTTCACCATAAACAAACACGAAATTAAATTTTTTAAAAAACCTTGCGAATAGGCCTAATTTTACTACGGTAGGGTAATAAGGCCTGTGGGTTATACATACTGGAAATAGTTATTATACTTGATAAAATTGGTATTAGAGATCAATCATCAGTTAAATTGAGCAGCAATACTTTTTAAGATGTTTATAAAAATTAGAACAATGATTTTAAGTTATTAAATATAAAATTATAAGAAATGTTTACTATTTACTTAAGGACGTCCATAGACAAGAAAAAGACACCAATAGGTTATGTCTATTGGTTTCTTTCTCACGCATTATAGCTGTCTCTCTTTATAGACTATCGCTTACTTAGTTCCACTCATGCACTGATAAAAAAATTGACTTGACTCAAGAGCCAAACTCTTGAACCAAGAATTCCATTTTGAAGAAATCAATTTTCTTGAGTCAAGAGAAGAAATTCTTGAAACAAGCAAATTTTCTTAGACCAAGAATAATTTCTTAGCTCAAGAATTTATTCTTTTGACTCAAGAAAATTGTTTTCTTCAAAATGGAATTCTTGGTTCAAGATTTTGGTTCTTGAGTCAAGTCAATTTTTTTATCAGTGCGTAAAATATCGGAAGTCACTAACTTCAAACATTTTTTATAAAAAAATAAATACCGCTTGTTTATGTTTTTTTTGATGAAAAATACTTGAAATATCTTTAATTAATGATTCTCAGTTTTTTAAAACAATCCTAATTTAAGTACGATTGATATTTAATAAAACGTTCGCTAGAACGTCGGTCAGCATAGGGTTTGCATGTAAAATATACAAATTTTGAATGCTAATATTTAAAAATTTAGTGCCGCAAGGACTATTTAAAAAAATTCCTGCCTATGGAGGATACTTATGAGTATAAGTACGAAAAATTTCAAAAAATTTTAAGGAAATTGTTTTTTTCTTTGAACGTCCTTAAATCGTTTTTTAGGAATTCTTCTGCGCTACTTTAGCATATGACGGATGATGAAATATAGAAGATAAGGAACGTTGTATCGGGACTCTATAAACTTGTAGCGACATTTCTATGCTAGACGCTTCTACTAGAGAAGTCTTTTGCGAAAGCGGTTATTTTAAATTACATCGAGATTGATTCAGTAGTTTTCGAGAAATCTTGACAATAACTGACGTTGAAAATAGAGTTTCGAGAAAAACGCGTTTAAAGTTTTGAGCGCTCAGTCAAACTTGCCTTGAAAGTCAAATTCTCAAGGCTCTATCTCTTAAACTCTTACTCCGATCAACTCGAAAATTTAGGATCATATTCTGGACATGTTGTAAAATTGAATAACATAAAAAAATCGATTTCTTGGAACTCCTAACTCCTTAAAAGTCGGCTGTAATAAATGTCTTCAGAAATTTTATTTTTCTAATTTCGTCTTGAATAAATTTTGAAATCAAATAAAATGAAGTTTCCAAAAAATAACACATGACTAGCCATTTCGGAAACTTCACAATAATTCCTTTAAAAATTTTTTTTAGAAGGCAATTAGAAAATAAAATTTCAGAAAACAAATATATTACGTCTTAAGAATTGAAATCTAAAATAATTCCACCACTAATACGTGTTTCCGAAGAAAAAACTATTATTATTTTCTCAGAAGAACAAAGACGGAATAAAATGATCTAAAGGTAGCTAAAATGGTTTATAAAATTATAATGTATTAATTTCCGGTAATATATTACAAGAAGAAAAGTCTATTTGATTTTACAAAAAACAAAAATAATTTTTTGACTGCCTTAGTGATTCCACTCGTTAATTTAAAGATGCTCTTTATGGATATAAATTTGTAATAAAATTAAGGAAAAGAGACGTTAAAAAATAACATAAACCGTAAGGCCCTATCGAAAATCCAAAGATGAAAGTTGATAGTAGTTTAATCACAAGGGTAACTGAGTTCAGCCCATTTCTTAAGACCTAACCATCAAAATATCGAGAGCCGCCCACATCCGTTCTTATCCCGTCGCTAATATTTACTTTTCTCATACTGATACAAAAGTCATTATTTATATAGGTAAATGTTTTAATATGTCATGAATTTAAAAAAAAAAAATAATCAACTTGATTGATTTATGGACTAGTTTAAAGTAGAACATTTAGTTTCATTCTATTGTTATATTAATATAGAGTGTGTTGGATAATAATATCTGCGCTCTCATTAGCAAATTGTTCAATTCTATTTTTATAACTTTTCAGGAGAAACATTTTACATTTTATAAATAAAAAACAATCGTGAAATTATACGAACAATTGATAATATAAAAATAAATATTACTTTATTAAAAAAGTTCAGTCAAGTGATAAATAGGTAATAAAGTCCGGACATATTGTATTTATTTGTGTGCGAATGAAAAATATACACATTGCCAAAAAAAATTTATTTTTATGCTAAAAATTTTTAGGATTCTGGAAAAAAAGGTCACCATTCATTTTATCTGACGTAGCAATGCCAGAAAAACAATGTTTATTACTTAAGGGGTTCTATCTACTTGTAATCTTGAAAAAATCTAATTTTTTTTTGCATATTTTGAATGTACGTATACAATCGTGATCATTAATTTAAGTATGTTTTTAAGTTTACTGGAAAATAGCCATTTGTAATCTCGAACATTTATAAACTATAAATTTAAAAATTAGTTGATGACGTCATTTGTAAAATTAGTCGCTAATAATAAATGATGTTAATGAAATTAGCGAAATTGAAATTTCACCAAATATAAATTCAGTCATTTATAAAATAACGAAAAACAAAAATCTGTGGCTACGTAAATTTAGACAATTCTCACTGCAGAAACATATAATATTAGCCGATTGTAAACTCTGTGAATTGTAAAATTAGCCGTTTCTAAATTTCTCGTAATTCTTGAATGAATTGACGGATCAAAAAATGATTTAAAGCATCTAAAAAGACTTCTATAAATTTAGTTTTTCTTAAAATTAGAGCAGATTCGACCAACTCATTCAAAAGTTATAAGAAGTTTAAAAACGGCTAATTTTACAATTTGTAAAGTTTACAATCGGCTAATATTATAAATTTCTGCAGTAAGAATTGTCTAAATTTACGTTGCGCCAGATTTTTGTTTTTCGCTATTTTAGAAATCACTGAATATATATTTGGTGAAATTTCTATTTCCCTAATTTTATTAACATCATTTTTTATTTGCGACTAATTTTACAAATGACATTATCAACTAATTTTCAAATTTATAGTTTATAAATGTTCGAGTTTACAAATGGCTATTTTCCAGTAAACTTAAAAACATACTTAAATTAATGACCACGATTGTATTTGAAAAGGTTTCAGGTGTCTTGATCCCCCGATAAAAAATCTCTACTCTCTTAACATGAATTAGTGAAAATTCACTTGAATAAGTGAATGTTCACTAATTTATGTTTAGAGAGTATGACAAAAAAACTCCGACAAGTTATCCTTCGAATTCGTTATAGTTTTCGAAAATTTAAATAAAAAAAAAATTATTAACGGTAAAAAGCGAATAAAACACACACAAAAACCATGTTAAAAGAGCGCAACACGATTACCCACGTTTGTGTTGGTCTTATGTTGAATAAACACACACAAAAACCATGATTGGAACTTGATTAAGAATTTTAATGAAATTGTTCGAAAAATTTTTTTTGCCATAATTTTTAATATTTTATTTTTTATCATTTTATTCAAAAATTCCGGCTGTTTAGGATTAATTGTCAGAGATTTTTTGTCATAGGGATATTTTGTCCGAGCATATTTATTTTTGGGATATTTTGTGGGAGGATCAAATATCATAGAACCATTTGAAAATATTGTCCAAAAATTTCAGATTGATCCGGCAAATAGTTTCAGAGAAAAATTAAAAAAAAATAATTTTCCGTGTGTGTTTGTAAACCTCTCATAACTTTTGAACGGCTGACCAATTTCATCGCGATTGACGCCATTCGAAAGGGCTTGACCAAACTTAAATTTTGAGCACAATTTGAGTCGATTCGGATTTTGCAAATGTGGTTTTATTTGAATAACTTTCAAGCGGCTTCACCGATCGATTTCAAAAAATAATCAGCTCTTAACATAAAAAAACCACGTCGATTGCTAACAAGCTGGTTAAAATCGGTTGATTCGTTCGAAAATTATCGTTGATAAAAAAAATCGAGAAAAAGTGTCTTTTTCGAATTACACTGAAATTTCCGGTGTGATCAATTTGTGTTCAAAATTTGAACATAGAATTTGAAAAACTGCGTCGAATGCTGCTAACCGCGTGAAAATCGGTCGATTTTTTCGTGAGTTATCGTTGTCGAAAGAAAACCAAAAAAAAAGTGTTTTTTCGAAATTGCTTCGAAATTCCTTGTTTGATTAATTCAAACTTAAAAATTCTTCATGAGGCTTAAAAAACTGCGCCGAATACCGCCAACCGCGTGAAAATCGGTTCATTCATTCAAAAGTTATTGCGGTTTGAAAATTCAAAAATGGTGTTTTATTAAACTTCTATCAGATTTTTGAGCGCTTAAGTAATAGAAGAATTCAGGATATAAGAATTTCTTTCTAACCCTTAACCATACGGAAAAAATTGAAAATTTTCAAACGATTAGGATATTATTTTAGGAAGCTATTTTAAATAATATTTTTAATTTAAGATGCAAGTATATATTTGTATGTGTGTATCCTTCGATAGGAATGAAAAAATTAGTCTTCGGAAAGTTACGAATAGAAAGAAAAAAAAAGAGGATATTACTCTATATCCCGCTTGCCAACTGTCCCAGGTGTATTCAAAAGTACCAGACGTGTGCTAAGGCGTGTGGCTGGCACGTGCTAGTTCGTTGCATTAAACTCTTCCGACAATTACAGATGCAAACCATTAAATTGCCAGATAAATGAGGCATTCCGCGTCAAATCAATCAGTTTTTTAACTTTTTTCTAAATTTTTAATATTATTTTTTTCTGTACTCATTACGTAACCTTGCAGAAAATACAAAAAATATTTGCAAAACAAACTTTATAAGTAGAGGAGAAGGGGATCAATTGAACCAAAAAAAGTTTAGCAATTTTTTGTTATTCGAATTAAAACTCAATAATAATTGTTTTTTCTTGAAATGGTAGTTTATTATGTCTACTATCATTATTATTATCAATCAGTACATAAATTAGTCAACCCCTACGAAAAAAATTTTTTCTTCCTAATTATTTTCCTGAGTGAAAAAAAAAAAATTTTTTTTTACACAAGAAATTTTACTTATTCCAACAAAATTAATACTCTTGATTTAAGAAATACGTATCTTGATTCAAGAAAATTTGTTCAAGTCAAGAAAATCTTCTTGTTTTGAAAAAATTCAGCCTCTTGCTCCAAAAAATTTAATTCTTGATAGAAGTAAATTTTGTTGTCTTGAGAAAATTTCTCTCTTGCTCCAAAAAATTAAATATAAAGATAGAAGTAAATTTTCATTAATATTTTTATTGGTTAACATGTCAAATGGGAAGATCAAATAATATTGAATCGTTTTTTTTCATTCAACATGTATAATTGCACGCTAAAATAATATAAAATG